>BFEA01000026.1:138779-184091 GCA_003427395.1 Chara braunii | reverse complement strand
GCCCAAGGCTGATATTCCAAATGATAATATTGAGGCCGGGGTCCTCACAATCTGCCCGGAGACACCGAACCAAAAACACCAATTCTGAATGATGAAAATGATACTGACTCTTCTGCAGAACAAGATGACAACTATGTAGTATCACCTACTCTAGCCTCCCATAAACACCTAGCCCTCCTTATACTAGAACAAAGTTACCCAGAAACAATATCTACCTAACTAACATCACCCATTGCTGCTCTCTTCTCGCCACCTCGCAGCCCCCCCCAATTCGCCTCTGAATTGCCTTCCTCCCTCGGCAACACCTAGATCTCTCTACAAGGCCTCACGCTTCTGCGATTTGCAGATTACAGGGAAGCACCCCATCTCCGGTCAGCGTCGTTCTGGCATCGGCAAACCAGGGGCACAGAACAGAGCAGCGCTGTTGACATCAGTCCAGTTTCCACCATCTCTGAGCGCCAATACCCCAGATAAGGACAACTTGAAAGACCAGATACTTATCATAGTCTAGAAACCTAGAAACAAATGATACTACCGATGATGATGATGATGGGTGGTTAATCTGATGAAACATGCATTGTCAGTACGCCTCTTAGCCCTCCCTATCTCAAGACAAAACATATAAGAGACAATGCCCTCCTAACCATTACCCCCCATAGCTGACCTGTTCTCGCCACCTAGACTATCCCTAGCCCCATTTGGTTATCTAGGCAGCCCCCCCAATTAGCCACTGAATTGCTTTCCTCCCACAGCAATCCCCAGATTTTTCTACAAGGCTTCACGCTCCCGCCAATGCAGGTTACAGGGCATTACCCCAGCACCAGCCAGCGTCGTTCTGGCATCGGCTGATCAGGAGCTCAAAACAAGATGAACTCTGCCCATATTGGTCAAGAATCAATCACCTCCGACACGCTTTTATCCCGAATTAAAGGAATGTCAAAAGACGTCGAGAATCTCAGATCACCAGATAGACATAAAAGAAGATGATGTCAGTCTCCCCCCTCCCCTTCTTTCCTCCTTGTCTCATCGTTGCCTCCGTCGAAACAGATGACCCAGACTACAGGCCACCCATCACAGCCCCAACTTTGTGACAGACCCCCCTTCCCCCTTCTCATCCCAGAAAGGCATCCAGTCCCCTCCCAAAGTATGCCTCTACCCACCATTTACCCTACTCTGCCCCCGCAGGTGTGAGTAACCCTCCCACCAACCCCAGACGAAGGTAACCCCCTCACTCTGCTCACACCCCCTACAGGGCTTCACTTCCCGCCTAGTGTCACCCCTGCGGGATGGAGCTCTCCCCTGAACCCTTACTTCCCTCCCTCAGAAAGCATCGTGAATACTACAGGGAGGAGAAAAATAAGCTGGAGCAATGCAAAAGATTTCAAGTTTTTGAAGTCAAGATTTGCGCACTAATTAGTTGAATAGTGATACAGATTCAGAAATGCGAATTTTAGGGATTATAGGAATTTAGGTATTAAAATTTTCGATGCCGAAAAAATCGGGTGTATTGATTAGAGGTTTTCATTGGAAATTTGAAGTATATAGAAATACCATTTATGTTAGTTTAACGGGGAATTGAAAGTTTAAAAGATAATTGAGAACAAGAATGTTTGAGACATTAATTAGGATGTTAGTTGGAGTAAATTAGTCAGGTTCGGGATGAGATGATAATGAGATGATTTTTGGATGATAGTGGGATGGTAGTATTAGTGATCAAATTAATGATTAGATAGCATGATGATGATGATGATTTGTTGATTGACACATCGATGACAATTACTATGACAATGGCAATAACGATCCAACACCGTCCTCCTATCCCCTACTTACCTCGATGCTGAACATGAAGATGATGGTGATGATGAAGCTGTTAATGATGGCGATGGTGATGACTGGTGATAATGATAATGATGACAATACTGCTGCTGCTGAAGCTGATGATATGATGATGATATGGTCCTATAGATGCAATGTAGATGTAGCAGAAAGAATGACGATCAGCCGGCTGCCATCATTCGAGTAGAAGTCTCCCCCCTTGTAATGATCCCTTGACGGCACTTGGATTCTCTCCTCGAAGCCCTCCCACTCACTATCTCCTGACAATCCTCCTTCCACTCCACGGGACACACTGTACTCTTCTTCTTCTCGCGCCGAGCCGACCTCCTCCACCAAAAGTCGCAAGATGAAGAGTATTAGTGATAACTCCTAGAGTAATGCCCAAATAAGCAATACCCTTCTTCATCCGGCATGATGTCATGTAGCATCACTTGTTTGAAGCGCGAAGTAAAGAGATGGTAGTAGACCTGCTTTCAAAAGTCAGGAAACAACAGGTGTTGAGGTTGAAGCCTTAGATGCCATTCCATCCCCCCGTCGTCCTTATCGTTCGACACGCTCGAATTCCATGGCGCGCCCAAGAACTTCGATATCTCATGATCCGCTGAACCGTTTGGTCTGAAATTTGGACCACCTCAGCTCCTCAGCATAGACCACTGGTGGTCCAATTTTCATCTCAGGGCGCGCGCCCAATCACGCGCAATCGTTGAGCGTGCGCGCGCTATTTTCCTTGCTGCGTGCAGTTATCCGGCGCGCGCGCAGAGTGTCTTCCGCTCAGGAGTTGCCTTTTTCACCCGACTACGGCTTGTCACAGATAATTCTATATGTTTGCCACAATGACTCTCTCTCTCTCTCTCTCTCTCTCTCTTTCTCTCTCTCTCTCTCAACGTTGCAAAACGGGAATGAATCTTCTCACCTTCCGTGCAAAGATTTATTCTCTTTTTGCCCATTCGCGGGGGCAACCCCCACACGATCCGTGCCCTCGTTTTAAGTTCATTTTTTTTTTCTTTTTTCTTTTTTAGTGATATGTCTGTTTTCAAACCTTTTTTTTTTTTTTTTTTTATCGTACCGGTAGTACAATGACCGACCCCGTAAAGTTGCAGTCGTTAGCGAGCCGCAACCAAAACAAAAATGGTTGGCCGAGGTACTGGTGGTTTAAGGCACAACTTTGAGAGTTTTGTTGTCCAAGGACTCTATGACACCGGCGTTTGTCCTTTAGAGCGCCTATGTTTGACCTGCAAGACAGAAAATTGGATTGATAGTGGAGGTTGTGATGGGCCCCAGGTGTCTTTCATGATCATCAGCAAGGGGTAAGCCAATCGGCTAAGAGCGAGTGTGATCACCAAGCTGACTCGGAGGGCTACTGTCTTTATACCGGAATCCCTCAATGAAATTTCCCTTAATGAAATTTACCTCAATGAAATTTTCCTTAATGAAATTTCCCTCAATGAAATTTCCCTTAAAGAAATTTCCCTCAATGAAATTTTCCCTTCTGAACCTTGGCTGAGTAAGGGTTGACGAAACTACTCGACAAATGGTGTGGTCGTCCTTATGGTTGATTTTTCTTCTGAAGGGAAGAGGAGGGTGATCTTTTCAAAGATTTCAGCCCCTTATTGTTTTTTTTTGGTGGTGGTGGGGGGGGGCTGACTATTCCTTCGTATCGTATTGAACCCAAAACCACGTTATCATGTGGTCCCGCTTGAACCAAAAAATAGGGTCTGTTCCCCTCTCCAGCTCGGACGAGGACAGCCGCAGAATGTCCTAGAGGCATAGCGGTGGCCAGAATTCGACGCTCGGGGGGGGGTCCACTGAATCCTCGTCGTCTCGGGCGGGCGTCCATTTTGCATTCACAACCCCGTCAATTTCGAGTCCGCGTACCCCCCATCTTCCCGACGTATTGGACAACAGGGGAAACCTGGGTTCCATTATGTTGTTGATGACAATTGTGTTCTGTCGGGGTGCCTTCATTAGGATTGTTAAGTCATGGCTTGGTCAGGAAGTCAGCGATCCTCCTCGTAGGGCTCCTATTTGGTCTGAGATTTACTTGCAACGAGACGGGCTTTCATTACAGTGACAAATGATAGTGGGTTACCGAGGTCATTTCGTGGGTTTGCCTTTTTTGTGTGTGTGTTTTTCTTTAGGTCACTTCGTCTTACTGAGCGCTGCAACTGACAATCCAAAGGTAGGTATTCATGAATGAATTGCCTCTTTTGATGCCGAATGATGAAAACAACTCACCCATTTTCTGAAACAGTTTTATATATTTATTTTGACTATATAGTATATAACTATCAAGAAATATGCAGTACACATGGTCAAACGCTTTCTAAAAGTCAATCAAGATTATGACTGCACCGAACTTCGTCTGCCTGCAGATGCGCGAAACCTCATTGGATAGGACTCGTAGCAGCCAGTCTGGTTACGAGTTTAATGTCTTTACCAAGAGGACAATGACATGGTAATTGTTTATATCAATGCCACTCCTTATTGCATTAGGGTTCCCTAGCTAATTGTCTTTTGAAGTTCATAATCTTTCTTCCCGTAGACAGACTTATGAAAACAAGTTTACCAAGTTAGGTCCCGCGATGCCCCAAATGGTGACCCGGTCAGAACTCCTTTCACATTCCATCAATTGTCGGGTGCAGGTGATACCTTACCATTTTTCGAATATGCTAGGGTGGTTGTGATCTCCAATATGGAGAGTTGCACCTCCGGTTGCAGATCGTCTTTGTCCTCAAGGTGCACTCGCAGCGGTGTGAGGAAATGAAAGATTCTTTCTATTCACCGCTCTAAGGTTTGCCTAAGGTTTTCAACCTAAAGAGCCTTTACAAGCAAGAGGTTCTTCGAGTTTTTGATTTGGCAACCTTTACATATTGTTGCATAAGTGGAGATTTGTACTGAGAGGTTCTTCAAGTTTTTGATTTGTCAGGTGTTTGATAAAGGCAATGGTTGTTCACCTATAATTATAGCTTGACCATGAAGAAGAAGGATTTAGTCAATCATAGGATTTCCCTTGAAGCCTTGCTCAAGCCTGCTCCTTATCACTAACATCTCCTTTCAGACAATTCTCCTGGCTGTTTTTTCAATAATGAGATCTGCTCAAAAATCAAAATTTTCATTTTCCTCTTGTGAATTAGTTCGAATAAAGTTCTTGTTCGGATCCTTGGATTCTTAAACCACCAGTACCTTTCCCAACCATTTTGACATTTCACGCTGGTTAACACGGAGGCTGCACTCGGCCTCCGGCGCCAAAACTCGGCGCACAGGGCCCGTGGGCAATGCTTGGGAAAAGTACTGGCAGTTTAAACTTTAAAGCATCCAAGTTAAGTTGGTTTCGTATGCCTGCAAACTGTTTTTGAAACCAACATAAAATGCGATTTTGGATGGGTCAGGTTTTCAAAATGTGAATATCTGCATAGCACGGCGAACGTGCTCGTGCCCCTTCACGTTCGCACGAACAGCTCAGGAACTTGTTCGGGCGAACATTTTTTTTTTCGTAAATTATTTTTTCGGTTTGTAATTTTTAACTTATGATTGGCTACGAATTTGAACATGGCTCAAAGGCAAAAGGTTTTTGTATTGTTATTTTACACAACATATATTTGTTTAGTTTTTTTTTAGAATGTTTTTTTTTTTTTTTTTAAATATTTTTTATGTTCGCGTTCGGAGGGTTTTGGGTCCTTGTTCGGGTTTGGGCGAACATGTCCGTGTTCGTCTCCGAAGGTAGGAGAATATTTTACTATTCTTGTCACTACATACTGTTGAGATCGTCCTTGATGCACTCATAAGTTTGGGCTCTCCTTTGGATGCCTTTGGTCTATTCGTGGGGAGCGACGAGAGTGCAAAATCGCTCCATTACCCTACATAAGGTTCGTGTTTTGAATGCCAGTTGCTATGGTTGTGAAGCATGTAACCCATTGTATAGTGCAGTCACACATTATATAGGAGGAAGCTTGAAGAGGCATAAGCCTCGGGCTTCATCAGTGAAGTCTTAAAAATCATGTAGAGCCCAATGCGAGGGGTTAAGTTTATCCAATGCCAGGTGGTAGGAATCTGCTTTGTTTGCAAATTTCAAGGTGATATCTTGGAGAATAGTTTAAACCATTTTGGGCACTAGCTCCCCACGCAAACCTCAACGAGCCTCATGGAGCAGTGCAGTTCTTCGACAGTAAAAGGCTAGCTTCATTGTCTGAAAAGAAATCAGTTATGGTGAAATGTTTTAATAATATAGGAAAATTTGACCATTACCTCCCCGTAGGCATTGGGTCCACTGCACAACGCTACGGAGAACGCGAGCGAGTGGGAAGGGAACTGACCGATGGACCCGGCGATTTTAGGACCCGATTCTTCGATAACGTTGAGGAGGACGAAATGTGTTAACGCCATCGTTCAACAAGGTAGGTCAAACAAGAAAGATGGCAAAGGTTTGACTCGTGAGATGCCTGGACGAGAAGGTCACGATGGTGGCATCCTGTGGTTGGCATACAACAGGCATTCTTGCGTTTTGAAGATCAGTGGCGGAAGATAAGTAACTACTCACCAGAAGGGGAGAAACCACGTCAGAGAGGGGAGTTCGTCGAGTGCAAATGAGTGAGAAACTTTTACGTGGGTGACGGGCAACAAACGCTCGTAATATGGGTGTGTGACTTGAAGTACATATAAATAAATCTTCATATGAATCTGAATTATGCTATGAAGTATAAAATTCATTGATATATTATTATTTTTCAATTTCATACAATTGAATTCATAAATAGCAATAATACGAGTATCATATTTGATTTATCGATCTATTAAAAAATATATATATATATATATATATTATGATTATCATTATATATATAAATAAATCTTCATATGAATCCGAATTATGCTATGAGATATAAAATTCATTGATATATTAGTATTTTACTATTTTTATAATTCATTCCTATAATTGAATTCATAAAATACAATAATACGAGTATCATATTTGAGTGCAGGGAGGCATTCATAGATACGAGATGGCTTTCGTAGAGGGGTTGAAACTGCAAGCCAATACCTGACTGCTCATGCTAGATGACGGTCGGGAGAAGATGCGGGCTATGGTGTGTCTCCTCCCTCCCTATCCCTTGCCCGGACTCGAGGTTGATTAGAGGGCAACCTCGGCTGTCGGATGGATGAAGGTGATGATACAACACATGCTGGAAGTCATCGAACCTTTTGAGGAGGGGTCGACACTGGAGCTGTACCCGGATATAAACTAGCAGCGGGCAAATGCTCTTTGGAGGGACTATCTCCTGCTCCTAGTTGGAGGTTGTGCACAGGGTGCAGTGATGACCAAGTGATCGGGGGAGGTCAGGTCAGCAACCTCGTCACTGGCGACAACAACATTAGTTAGGACATTGATAACGCCTTCAACGATGGCATCAAGTACACCAACGGCTGCATCTTCGACTCAATCGGTGATTTCAAGATCATCAGATATAACAAAAGTAAGAACATCATTAACTACATTTGTCGAATGTATCACTACCACCAACAATGCCACCATTGTTACTTTCAGCAACGATAGCGACATCATCTTGATCAACACCAACAACGACAACATTTCCATAGGTAACGATGTCAACAACAATGACACCATCGTTGTTGTTTCCATTAAAAACGACGCCGACAACAACAACGACGACATATTCCACACCAACAATATCAGCAACGACAATGTTTCCACCAACAACGACGTTTCTCCTATACTTAGCATCTTAACTGCGGTTTTGAACTATGGGTTGTCAACAACAGTGTCCATCACTAGCTTAAATAACGAAGTGTTGATCGTCAGCTCCTTCTATTCGACTGGTGAGAGTAAGTGCATACATCCTCCTTCAAGGCTTATACTCCCTTGCCATCCGACTGGATGGTTATTTTTTTGGTTAGTGCAAGCTTCCTGTGCGGGCACGTGCTCTTCCTCCCTTCTGCCCTTATGTGATGTCACGTCTGTCCGCCAATTGCTTTAGAGAAATTCGCCTATAATTGGTACACAGTGCGGGAGGAAAGAAGGGATGGGGTAGTTGGGGATAGGTGCGGAGGAAGAGGAGAATCTGCGCCTCGAACTTAGAGCTTATTTTGAGAAGGATATTCAACCATCGTGGAGGGGAGAGGAAGGGTAATATTTTGTTGATGGCAGTGGTGGTTGATCTTCTACTCGTTTGCCCCGACATTATTTGTTGGCGAGGCGACTCGATGGAATGTACTCTATTGAATCTATTCAAACTCAAACTGGCAGCGGGAGGAGGGAAGATCCCGCTTATCTTAGATTTCCTCCCCTTGCATATCTACTCGTTGTCTGCGCACACTTTTCACTAGGGGAAAGGTGGCAACGGGCCGAGTTTTCCCGTCTGTAATTTGACCTGATTGGATTAGAATGATTGGAATGGCTATAATATATGAATTGGTTTGTCTTGTTTTGAATTTTAATTCGGTCTGATTGGATACGATTTGACGTACGTTGATTAGGTTATACATTTGACTAGATGGGGCAATTTTGGCTGCTTACATGCCTTACCCATGTAAGATTGTGAGGTTCTGCCATGTGGCAGGGGTGGGGAGGATCCTCACCATCAGTAGGCTAAGGACAATAGTTAGATGGTCCATCCATCTTGGGACCCACACATGCATGGCAATTAATCCCCTCGCACGAGTGCAATCAGTGTTGCTCATGATCTACAATTACAGCTCATATTTGACTCTCATTTTGTAAATTGGGACATTGAACACGGTTTCCAACTGGTGCAACTCCCTACCAATAGATTGGTACAATCTTTTATTGGGGTCCTGTTAGAGGGGGATGCTCTTATCATCTCCGCCAATAGGTCTCATTTAGATGTTTTCATAGTAAAAAAAAAAGACAAAAGAAACAAAACGACTTTGGATAATATTAGTATTTGCAATATCGTAAAATGAGCGCCCAATCAGCACCAATATTCTCTCGATTATATTTTAGTCGGACATCTTTAATAATGCAAGTAGGTGTACCCCACTTCGTGTGCTTAAGATGGGTGCGAGCATTTTAGTGATTGTTTAGCAATCACGGTTCATCCCACTGTGGAGGACAGAGAAATGTTGCAGGTCATTTTGATACTTAAGGGGCTTATACAACTGTTGCAGCATGGGGTTTATATTTGGAGTGTCCATCTTGGACGGTCTGCAACACTAAGGCAGATGCTGGCGACTGCAGAGCATTCTGACATAAGGAACAAAGGAACCACTATGTTGTCCAATGCCCCAGCACACTAACGGAGAGGTAGTGGAGGGTGGTTATCATCATAACCAATGAGTTTCATGCCTTTCGTACATGTACCCAAATGTGCATGGTATATTTCCTTCGTTTTTCACTATCGACAGTGTTGGTGTGCAGGGGGGGGGGGGGAGTGGCGGCGTTCCCGACGGGATAAGCATTCGTACTTCGCCATTGTATTGATTAATGCAAAATACATTTTCGCATCGCCAACCGAGTACTCCATTGTGGTCATTGTCTCACATGGTTTACTTAATTTGTAGATATGATAGGGGTTGTTAGGGGTGTTTAATTTGCGGATGTGGTAACGGTGGTGGTGATAGCTTACAATTTCCTAACGGAATAGATGAACAAGGGCGCGAAGGTGGAGATAGTGTGGAGAATTACCATGCTTAATGCATGTTTATTGAAGTTTTACCTATCATGTTTGTCATATGTGTTGCACATATTGTTAACTATTACGGAAGGCTCGAAAGCATTATCTGCGGGTTCGCCCGAAGCCTGAAGACTTATTAATATATTTATTCTATGCGATTGGTGTTTTCACAGTGAAAAGATACGTTTGCACTATTTTGTGGTTGAGTACAAGTGCAGTGAGGCAGAAATGGGTGATAGATTGCGCAAAAAGTTTGAAAGGGTATGCATATTAGGATGTGAAAGGAAAAACTAGTGTATTTTGCGTTGTCAAAAAATACGACCATGCATGGACTGTGTGAAAAGATGAAGGTTAAGTAGTTGCACAAAGACCTTTATAAGAGGTGGAGAAATATAGTCATTCTCAAAGAGGAATAAAACCTACGTTGCATAGACTACACGTACGGGGCCTTTCTTTACGAAACGTACAGGTAATATATGTACGGTGTCGAGCGCATCGGTCCAGCACGGCTCAAAACGGGGCGGGACCCTCTCGGCCGCGTCACGCTAGAGTTGGTCTTAATCCTTGTCGAGAATACACATGGAGTTTCCACAAGTCGCTCCGGCCAAGTGCGTCAGTCATACCTCTCGCGAGCCCCTACGATAGGATAGGGCCTACGCGAGGTACGACTTACCTTCACCTTGAGGGAGTTGTCACCTCCCTTCAGTGGGCGTATCCCCGCTGAGCTATCAGTCCACAGTACGAAAACTAATCAGTTGCAATCGCAGAGGTGGACCAGCCGAGAGCGTTTCTCGTACGCTGTAGCATAGGGGGTACACGCAGTTTTACGCCTCTATTGGACCCGTACGAGAACCGACGCCTTGGGGGGCTGAGGTCCCAAGCGCGACTCATCGTCGGTCGATTAGGACGGATCCCACACACCACGCACACATCACTCTTTGAAATGCATGCTAGAGAGAATGGGGATACGCGGGGGGAGGATCCCCCATACCACCCTAGATAGGCAGTGAATATTGTGGAGGAATACTACCTAATTTGAATTCCATCATTGGCAAAAAAGCGGGGTTGAATGGCAATCTCGTGTATAGCGGGAACCCCTGTCCTAGAAGTTGATCTACCCTTGAGATTCCAAACAGGGATGGACATGCTGGTTGTCCCATTGAACCTTGATATTACGGGAGAAACAAGGGTTTATTTCCACTCCATGAGGAGCATTGACCGCCTGAGTGATCTTGAGTTGAGAGGTTCCTTTGACGCTGACCTATTTTGCATTCAGACTCGGAATGGAAGAAAACTCTGCATCATCTACACCTTGGGGTGTCTGACGAGGCAAGACTAACTCTAAGTTAATCTCCCTCTGATATTTTAACAGATAGTTTGTCTTTCATGTTATCTTTGCACTCCGGATCGATGTCGAATCTCGTGTTTACCAATGACGACTTCAGTCTATTAGATTTCGTAGGATGATGCAGCAGGACGGGTCAAATGGTCCTTATAGTTAGTGACATGTATTTCTTCTCAAGAAATAACATGGCTCCCAGTGGTACTTTGACCGCCACGAGCCAAAATGTAAATTCGTCTTCAGTTATTCTTTGTTCTCTCAATTGAGCGTTAGTTAGGCACGGTTTGAACTCAAGCCTATACATAGTTTATTAGAAGGCCTTCTCTTTTAATAATCAACCATTGCGTAATCGTAACACTCTTGGGAATAAACGATACGACGTTTAGAATTCCAACCTTCACTCGCCCTCGTCGAAAACTCCCCACTTCGAAACTACCAACTTGAATTTGATTGTCTTAATAAGTTCTTACAATATCATTTTTCGCCTTACTTGGGAGGAAACAAGCACCGCCTCTAAAAAAAGACAGTAATCGTATGCTCGTTGAACCAATTGATTTTACCCTGCTTTATTGATACGTTCACCTTAAACCTGACCTTTCTCCCTTCTATCCACGTCTCCCCGAGATTGATATCCAAAGGTATCACCCCTTCCTCATAACACATCCTAATCATCGTCTTGAGTTTTTAATCGTCATTTTCCATCATAACCTCCCCTCTAATAGGTCAACGCGTCTCCCTTTCTCCTCCTTCTCCATCATATTGCAAGCTTGAGATGATGATGGTGGGTGTGACATGTGGCTGCCCTGTCCAGTGAGAACAACAAATACGACGCCGCCTGAAGCTTAAGTATCTACACATTCAGTGATGAGTTGGAGAAAAATGTAGTTATCCGTAGAGAGGGGATGGGGCACATGTTTCTAGCACGTTCACTCTCGCTCTCAAGGAAAAGAAAAAAAAGCACATAGGCCTTTAGGTTGTGTTCTTTGCGCAGTAAGTTGCCCTTAGGTTGCGTCCTTTGCGCCCCCTCGTCAGACAGTAAACTACCACCCCACTATGGTGTTGTATAACTATCATGACTGAGAATTACTAGGCTCTCCGACCTACCAAACTACTCGGGGCATGACTGTCCATCCGAGTAGCCACTCACCACCCATCAACCTATCCCCAGACGGTGATATCCCCCTATGCCGATAAGAGGGTCACATCCCACCCCTTCGCCCAATCACCCCTCCTTCGTGATTGACTAGTCGTAGCATCTTCTCCTACCCCTCATCAATCCTATGCTAGTACATTGGGTGTCAAACTAACACAAACTGTACTTTGGGGAGGTTGAGGTCCGACTAAAGTCTAACCCACTACCTCCTTGTTGCAACATAACTCTAACCATTTGAACTACCACGCTTGATACCAAGGTCTAATCAAGAAGAGCCCTGCTCTAAGTACTACCCCTTTGTGAACACGTTCTCGGAGTTGATAAAAACATATATAACACTGTATCATGAACTCCCACAGAACTGGCTTTCCAGTGTTTCTAGATAGTACTATAATGGGTACCCCTTTTTGAAAGCATTGAAAGTTTTATTATAAAATCATAGGATCAAGGTCGGGAACCTCACAATTGGACTTGGATAGTTCGAGCAACATTAGTCAGTTTCACTTATGAACACAACTTTTTAACAGAACCAAAATCGGACTCAGTGTCCCATCTCCTACCAGATTACTTTTAAAAAAAACTAAAATTATTAAAACTAATAAGGCATGAAAATTTAACTTTTGGGGTCACAAACAGTGCCCCGAACCACAATATTGATTTTGTTTAAGGGGGCTTCAACCACTTGGCTATCACAAACTTTCCTTCCATTGAAACCGTTCCCATCTGGTTGTCGCGGGCGCATGTCTTAAAAAACGAATGTCGACCTCTACCCAGTCGATTGGAACTTTCTTTCAGTTTGCCAGTACCATAAGTCTAATGCTTTTGCAAATTTTATTTTGTGATTGTTGAAGGTTCAACTTCTTTCCTTTGAAGACCGGTGCATTCCTTGCCCTCAAAATTTTCTGCATGACCGCGCATTTGCAGACCAAAGAAATATAACCCTAGTCGTCGGAGTATGTAAAGTCAGGTTATGAAAAAATCCCAAATAAAACTCAGTCATCATTCCACTCAAAGCGGTTATTGACAATTATTTTTCAATATTTAGCCCACCAGACCCAAAGTTCATCGGACAATGGGTAGTGAACCCAGAGGTGAGCATTTGATTCCCAACCCCAGTCATATTGGGAGTAGCTAATCGAAATTTTCATTCCTCTGCTTGCCAACCATTGAGTGGTGGACACCATTTGTGTTGATTGCAACCATAGCGGGCTCGTTGCTCTCTGTGAAGGATTTCGTTGAATAGCTCGTTATAGTAAGGGATCACGCAGGTTGGCTTGTCTTTTGTCCCTTTAGCCTTAAAAACTGGGTGGAGGCTAAGCTTGTAGGAGTGAGAGTCGTCTAGGCATATATGAAACTCGTGACAGTCTTTACCTTGTAATGAACGAAAGGAGTCTCTTTTGTATGTCTCACACCAAACCTTTCATCCTTCTCACCCAACAACAGAGCCTCTATACGAAACTGATCAGCATTACTCAGAAGGGACGCCTTTCTGTCACCCAGTTGTACTCTGACTTCTCTTAGGTCCAGCGTTTCACTAACCGCCTTCTCCTTTACCTTTGGTAAATGGGTCTTCTCGATGTCTAATGTTTCACAGTTTCCATTCCTCCACCCATACGCACGCAACCAAGTTTGACCCAATGACTTTCCAAACACAGAATGAGTCCTCGTCTAATCTCAACCATGTCTCCCCTGCATTTTTTATTGTGTTTTTAAAGGTTACAGACTAGTAGGGCAACAATTAAAGTTGCTAGGTTGTCATAAACATTATGCAATCGGGGGAGCATGAAGTGCTTTCTCTGTCATTATTCAACTGTCGGCCTCCTCATCCCACAAGTATTTAACGGGAACCACCCTTTTCTATACCCAAGCACGCCAAAAACTACATGTGTCGTCTCCTACCAAAAAACGTTCCTTTGTGGGAAGGCAAATAAGTGGATTGTCAAACAGGTATTGCTATTTCATCCTAGTTCTCGGCTCTTTAATATTAAACGGTCTTAGTTTTTTTCTAGCGAAGATTAGTCGTGCCGGACTTTGGATTTAATCTTCCTCTTGCTGAAGAAAGGTAGGAAACAACACAGTAAGGCCTGACTCATTTTTTTTAAGACTACTCAGAACCCAATATAAACTCTACAAGTCGAATCCACAATTTAGAAGGGTCATCAAACGTACCCTAAATTATCAACATGGCTAAAAAAACAGATTTTGAACTTATGGGTCCAAAATCCCCAAACCCCCTCCAGAGCGTGGCTGGTTAACCGCTTCCCACACCATTTTATCCATGAAACCCTTATCTTCATCAGTCGAGGGCTTCCACAGGTACCTGGTGGCAACCCGTTTTCTGTTCGTGTAGCCGTCACTTGCTAGCGGACATATTGATATCAGAAACCAAAGGATCGAAAGTTCCTATAGGGAGGAAAAGGCATTCTCACAAGTGACTGTGAGGTCGTCGGCAAGATTCTTCCCCTTTCAATAGAGGGAAGGGTTAAGTTTCAATCCCTTAATACTTTCATTATGTCTAATGTTATCCAATAACACCTTTAACCGTCAAACCAACAACGAAGGGGGCAATTGGCACCATTAACGCAGGGAACGAGTCAAGTGAAACTCTTTCGAAAGTTGACCATTCACCGTGACCACTGCGGTAGCTTTAACATACATGGCTCTAATCCAATCGGAAAAGTCAGGGCCGAAGCCTATTTTAACCAAGGTGATGCCTAACCGACCTTGTTGGAGGTTTTTTCCATATCTAACACAAACATGACCACATTTGTTTTTTTTCTGATTCAATCATTTCCAATGCCTATACCGTTGTATGTTTTCCAAAATTGAATATCCCTTTATAAAAGCCCCTTGTTCCCAGCCCACCAGCTGAGAAAGTATTGTCTCGAGATGGATTGTTAGGGTCTTCACCAATATATTGTAGTCAACATTTAATACAGAGATCAGTTTATAGTTGCAAACTTCTCTCTTGTCTCCCTACTCTGTGAGAGGGTACTAGTAACTAATATCGTATAAAAGATAGGACATAGAAATTGAGCAAAAACATCCCATGTACTAAATAGATTTCCACCGGAAGACCGTCCAAGCCTGGACACTGCCCAAGTGTCACCTATTTAATCGCCGCGTGCAGCTCTCTCTCTGTGAGAAAAGAATCCAACAAATATTTTACAGTAATATTAATGTAAATTTTGGTTTTATCCCAGTACTGGGAACCCAAACACAAATATGTGTCTAAGTAGTCAAAGGGGCGTCTTGTTGTGATAATATCTAGAAAGTATTCCAAGACGAAAGAGCAAATGGTGAGAGTATCAGATGCCACAAATGTTTGAATGTAGAAAGGGTGCACCAACTCTCTGACTAGCGGTTTGGTCCGTCCAATAATTGAAGACCTAAATGTTGTCTTAGCAATACGGTTGTAGTCAACAATCTCCCTTGGTTTAAGTCATTCTAACAAGTTTTCCTGCCTCTAAAACTCTAACCCTTCAACAACTATGAATTTTTTTTCCCCCACCCCAATAGTACTTTGCAAATGGGTCCTTGCCAATCCGGGGTTTCGGTCTCCTCAATCGCCTTTTGAGCTTTGATCTTTTTTTACCCCATGCTCGTGACTTTCATATAAGAAAGTACAATAAGTGTTTCTCTAACAATTCTAATCCAAGTCGTGGTTCATTGTTCTTCTGATTCAAACAGTTTTTTTGCATCCATCTAGGATGCAATCTGCCTGCGTAACCATTGGGGTATCTCCTTATTTTTCACATTGTTGAGATTTATTATGAATGGGGTGCAATTTTTTTTAATGAAGTTTTTGGCCAGGATGTCAATGATCACTGGGTTGTGATATGACAGTGTTGCAACCTGAAAATCAACATAAATACATTTGTCCCACAATACCCCATTTGTCACTATAAAGTTTAGGCGATGCTTAGGTTGTAGGAACGGATCAACTCAACACGGACCATATCACATGAAACCACGCTCATCTAGATTCATAACTCTGTATGTGTTAATCAGGCTCTGCGACTCCAAAAAGAACGACAACAGGGAGTTGTCTAACCTCAATGGGGTTGCTAAAGATCGCTAAGTTCTCAGTGTTTGGGATCCAACCATGCAAGCTATAAAAAAGTTGGTTATTGCACCTCCGTCGATATAGGAATAAAATATATCACAATCCAGGTCTTTGTGGATTAAAATCGTCATCCCTACTATGGTCCCAACTGGTGTGGACCAAAACTGAGATCCCGACGACCACTGACGAGCTTCATGTATTTTTTTGTAATCATATTGGTTTCTTGCATGCACAAGAACTGCACATTTTGAGTATAAAATATTTTTACCTTACCCGTCAACGAAGTGTTATGTTGAAAGTTAATTCTTCGCTGCAATCATTTTGCATGAAAGCCTCTATGGAAAAGGGTGATACGACCTATGAAATTTTCTTCAACAAACACCTTTTTGAAACTAAAAGTCAATCACATTTACTCTCTTTTATAATTATGAATATGTCTCGAGTCAACCTAGTCAGACAATTGTAACATTTTTGTTTATCAGGGATATCGCAAAGTCCTATGATATTCCAACTTACGAGGCGCACTCCAACAGAAAAAATTCATAGAATTAAATAATAATTTTATAGTAAAATTATATTATCAATTTTAAATTTTCATTCCATCTTAAAAAATCTCATTCCAATTTTAAAATTTCTCGTCTTACTTGAAAACTTTCCTTCCAAGAATGAGGTATCCCTTCTTATTTGAACTGCATGCTAGAGATGGAATGAAAGTCTGGATGAGTTCATGAAATATTTTAATTGGACAGTCATTCTAAGTAAGGATTTTCAGTCATAAATAGTTTAATCAAATCTAAATTAGAAGAAATTTGTTCCAGTAGAACGAAAGTTTAATTAAAATTTTTCATACACTCATCCAGACTTTCATTCCATCTTGAACAAATAGATGTAGTTGGAAGGGAAAAAATAATATTTAGACAGAAACTTATCAAATAAAACTTAAAATTTTAAAATTGGACGAACATTGAAATGATAATTTATAAATGTGAAGGATTTTTTTTTATAGAATAT
This sequence comes from Chara braunii, assembly GCA_003427395.1. Classification (NCBI taxonomy): domain Eukaryota; kingdom Viridiplantae; phylum Streptophyta; class Charophyceae; order Charales; family Characeae; genus Chara; species Chara braunii. Next base: position 167,034 of record BFEA01000026.1, on the reverse strand, counting down.
TTTTTTCAATTTCTATTTTTCGTGGGAATTTTTATGTTGTCTAGGAGGCAAAACCATCGCGGTGGTCTGTGCCGCTAGTTTTTTTTATGAAGGCTGTTAATTGTGTGTCTTCAGCTTGTTCTGCGGGGAGTCTCATTGTCCTGGAGAACTATACAACTGGGAGCCTGAGAGCTTAATAATGTATTACTCTCTAGATAAATTGGTAGTGACATCAATCCCCTCTAGCCACTTGGCCATCTCTTTAGCAGTAAAGGCAGCTGGCAGGCAGATTGTAACCATCAGATCCAACTTTGGACCAGAAAGTCCTGTAGAGGTAACTAGAAAACCCCCGCTAAACACTAATTCTCATAAGACTTAGGTATTGCATTCAAGGCAAGCAACGGAATATGGAGTAGGTTTCCCCCCCCCCCTCAAGTAGGACCTCTACATGGCAACCCCCCTCAAGTAGGACCTCTACATGGCGGCCCATTCAGGGGGTTGGCAACACCACAACGGAAAAACTTCTTAGAATTAAATAATCATTCTATAATAAAATTACAATCTAAATTTCAAATCTTCATTACATCTTCAAAAATGTCATTCCAATTTTAAAATTTTTTATCTTACTTGCAAACTTTCATTCCAAGAATAGGGTATCCCTTCTTATTTGGACTGCATGCTAGAGATGGAATGAAAGTCTGGATGAGTTCATGAAATATTTTAATTGGACTGTCATTCTAAGTAAGAATTTTCAGTCATAAATAGGTTAATCCAATCTAAATTAGAAGATATTTGTTGTAGTAGAATGAAAATTTAATTAAAACATTTTATAAACTCGTCCAGACTTTCATTCCATCTTGAACAAATAGATGTAGTTGGAAGGGAAATCTCATATTTAGACGGAAACTTATCAAATAAAACTGAAAATTTTAGAATTTAACGAACACTAGAATGATAATTTATAAATATGAAGAATTTTTTTTTTATGGAATGTTTTTTCCCTTTTTCGTGGGAATTTTTCTGTTGCACACAACTCCCCTAATGATTCAAAACATGTTGGTTTATTAGATTGACCAGGAGATCATCTGAGGATTTTTGTGGGACCAGGACAAAAATGATGTACATTCTTATTTGCCGTGATCATAAACCCCATTGGAGAAGCAAATTAGCGGGACTGATTATTCCTTTAGTCCGACTTGCTCAATATGGTTATCGATTCAGCGATAATTAAAAAACAATTTTGTAGATCTAGCTGTCTGACCTCTCTTCTTGGAAGGGGGGGTAGGGATATTGTCCCCATCCTTGAAACTCTCTTTCCCAAGATTCATTTATCTACTATATCATGCCTTTTCACAAAATAATTGTTTAACTTGTTGTTTAGATCTAGAAAACATTGACCCTTAAAGAGACCCGGAACTGAGAAATCCAATTCAAAGGGGGGGTTACCCCTTCCTGCTTTTAAAGGCTGCTATGATTCAAGGCTTCATTCATCCGGGACAAGTCCCTCAACCTCACCCGCCTCTTCGATCTTTGATTCGGAATCAGATACGTCTAGAAGGGGGATCTGATCTTTCAACTCTAAGAATATGGTAAGGGTGAACCCCCACTTTCCCTGTGATTGTCTCTCGCGGTAGTTCAACTTTGTTCCGTTTTTTCTTCTTCAACTTTTTACTATCCAAAATAAATGGGGAGATAGATGTATTTTTTTTTTCCGACATTAGATCCCGAGTTCTGGGGATATCCTCTATCTCCCCAAACTCCGCCTGCACATGGCTGCCCTCCTCTCCTTCTACCGTTTGCTCGTTAGTCGCAGGAGGATTTTTTTGAATCTCCTTTCATGAACCGCATCCTACAATCGTTAGATTCCCAGGCCTCTTCTCACCCCCTTCCCCCAGCAATCCACTCCTTTCGTTGTCCACCTACTTTCCTTTTCCTTCTCAATTTTTTTTCTCTCCTCCGTTCATCTCTTCGCTCTCTCCCTCTCATATATCTGTTTTTTTTTTTCCTCTCTCTCCCTCTCATTTTCCTTCTCTTTCTATATCTCATTTTCTCTCTCATTGCCTGTTCTCTATTCTTTTATCTCCCTTTCACTCTCATCATGTCGTTTGTTTCTCTTTCTTCCTCTTCCTTTTTTTTCTCTCTTTCTCTTCCTTTTCTTTCTCTCTCTCTCTCTCTCTCTCTCTCTCTCTCTCTCTCTCTCTCTCTCTCTCCCTGTCTCTCTCATTCTCTTATCCTTTTCCTTATCTGCCTTCTTATCCCTCTCCTTCTCCCTCTCTTTTTCGATTAATACTTTATGTTTGTAAGAAGGGACGGCTACCTTGTTGTTTTTTCCTTCGCTGATATCTTCTTTTTCTGCTTAGCAGGGTAACATTCATCAGAGGCCTTATGAAAGTGACGATGACAGGTCACACACTAGGGTGTGGTCGCATACTGAATTGATAGGTGAACCTCACCGAACTCGCCCATGTCCATAATTAAACGTTGTTTATACCTTAGCTTGGCAGAAAGAATAAGGTTCAGGCGAACATCAAGAAGATCTAGGATCAAAGAATTTTTGTAGGGTATATATTATTTCACAATCGGTTGGGAGGCATCTTCCAAAGCCCCTTCCAGAGGGCATAGTGCCGAGACTGAATTATCTAAACATCTTATCAAAAAAATATTATGCTTCATGGCAGCTCTCCCATTGGAGAGTTGACTTTCGGGTATCCATGGTTGAAAAGAGACGGAGTATGTGACATCATCCTCAAGGTTTACTTTGTCCTTTCTCTTCTTGAGCATTCAGACTGCAATTTCCTTGGCAAACGCGACATAGGTTATTAGATTACAACCTTCATTCCTGAGCAGTTCCCTTTTAATCGGGGCGCTTGTTTTTTCGGATGTCGCCCACCTGTTCTCGTAAATACAAACTAATCTTGTTTTCACCTCCGTAGAAAGGGAGGAAGATTCATCGCCATTAAAGATTGAAACTGGAGGTTTGGTCAACCACTTTGCCTGGATACGTACAAGATTTAAACTCACTATAACAATTGGCTTGTATGGAAGAATTTCATTATTAAAACATCATTTCATTAAATCATGAATTCGTTCTTTGTCAGCGTTTGTTGGGGGAGTAGATAGCGGGGCATGGGGCCGAGGAAGCCATCGTAAGCAGAGTCAAGTGCAAGTACAACTAAAAAACTAACATATCTCATCCGCCAACATTACTCAGACAATAATAATAAAAATCCGCTACGGAACGTGTACTTGCAGTTTATAAAGACGAACATAGCACCGTTGTATCATGAACTTTCAGAGAACTGCCATGACATTGTTCTAGATACCACTATAGTGGATACACCCATGAACAGTTGAAATACAGACCTTTTCCGAAAAAAATAAAATAAAAAAAATACAGACTTTGTTAGAATCGTGACAATACATAGTGACATTAGTGAAAGGTGGGTGTAACAGGGGAGTTCAACCGGCGAGCATAGAGTTACCAAGGCGTTCTCCGTGAAGGCTAGGGAGTAAGTTCCCTCAAACTTATCGGGTTTTCTCTCTCAATCGTAAATCCAGGATGGAGGACGGTAAATAAACCAAGATGAAATGTCACAGCAATGCCCAGAGATGGGAGCGTAAGGGACAAGGGGAGATAAATTGGCGTTTGTAGTCTACCGTATCTCATCGACCTAACGGCGGGGTGTATTTGCACATGGAATCTCGTTGCGACAACTCTATAGTTCTCATGGCGGGGTCGGTTGATGGCTCCTTGTCCAAATTGTATTCCACCTTTGGGAGTCTGACATCAACTCCTAGATTGGAAATAAGTGAGCAGAATATGCTCATTAATTTCCTCAGAGCAGCGCCTGAGCAATTCCAGCTTGCTTTATTCTCTCAGGGCCACAAGGACTGGTGGTGCTTTGGCAGAGCAGCCTTGGACTTGGAGTCCAAACTCCATGTCTAGGAAACACCTTCTGAAGGAAGGAAGGGACCCTCCTCCAAAGGGCGAAGGAGGAGGAAGAGTGCCTTGTTTACTGCTGAGCTTCTGGTTCAGATAGTGACACAACATCTCAGGGTGGGAGCCCTCCACCTGGGACTGCCTCACCAGCTGCTGCAGACTCCGCTGTTCTTGCCCTGGCGGATGCTTTGATGAGTCTGACAAAGGGTAAAGCCCCTGCCTAAAAAGCATCAACCAGTAAATAGGGGAAAGGAAAGGGATGTGCCTCTTCCCCTGGTGCCCAGAGAGTACCTCTACCACATGACGTCCGCTAGCCAGCTGATCCGCTTGATCCTTCCACCTTTCCCTGACATGCACTCAGGATCTAGTAGGGGGTATGGAGGAAGAGGAAGGACAATGGGGTCTACCTGAGATGCGAGGGGGACCACTTCCTGAAGGACTGTCCCAGCATGCCTCGCAGGTCTACAGGCAACTCTAGTTCAAAAAACTAGAGCAGAGAGAAGTGAAAGCAACAGCTTCTTCCACCAGTGCTGATTCACTTTCTGATGAAGGTGAATCTTCACAGTCTCTCGCTGGTTCTTCTTTCTTTAGATGAGACGTGAAAGGAGGAGGATGCTCAGTGTCTTGTTGATATTTTCCTGTCTTTGCAGGAGAAGAAAAAACATAAGTCAGAGTTCATCCTACTTTGACTCTCTATCCTAGGAGCCAAGATCAAAGGGTTCTTAGACTGTGGGGCTACTCACAACTTCATCTCTCCCAAGGTAGTCAGCAAGCTGCACTTGGATCAGAGGTTGGTGAAATTGCGATAACCTATAGAGGTACGCATTGGAGACTCCTCCACAGTCAGGACCACTAATGCGGTCAAGGGCCTACATGTGTCCTTTGACAAGCAGGGAGAAATCAGGCATCGCCTGAATTTCTATGTGTTTCCTAATGTTCTCTTTGACCTGGTCTTCTCTATGCAGTGGCTTGCTGTCACCAACCCTAGGATCGACTGGCGGATCCCCAGGGTTGAGCTACCTGACCGGCATGGGGTATATCGCCCTTGCATGCTCGCTGACGAGTACTATCCGGTCAGCAGTTGCTATTGTATGAGTGCTCGCAGATTTCTGCGATTCTCACACCAGACTAACCACACCCATCTGTTTGTGGCTTATGTCACGCAGACTGACGTGGAGATTGCTCCCTGTCCCTCTTAGATTCAGCAAGTTGTAGACAATTTCTCTGATCTTATGGAGGAGCCTACTGAACTTGTCCATAGGCAGACCAAACATAAGATTGAGATCCTGCCTAGTTCGGTTTCTCCGAAGGGCCGAGTCTACAGGATGTCCCCTGCTGAACTTGAAGAGCTCAGAAAACAGTTGGAGACCTTGACCAACAAGGGCTGGATCAGGCCCAACACATCTGAGTTTGGGACACTAGTCCTCTTTGTTCCAAAGGGGAATGGTGAGTTCAGAATGTGTGTGAACTATAGAGGTCTCAACAAAATCACGAGGAAGTCTACAGAGCCCCTTCCTTGCATTGATGATTTGTTGGATATGGTGCAGGGCTGTACCATTTTTAGCAAGACCGACCTCAAATCTGGCTATCACCAGATTGAGATGGCTGAAGGCGATGTCCACGAGACAGCCTTCAAAACCAGGTATGTAGTACCTGGTCATGTCATTCGGTCTTTGCAATGCGCCAGTCACCTTCCAAATAGAGATGCATTGCATACTCAGGCCTTACCTGGACAAGTTCGTAGTTGTCTACCTTGATGATATCGTGGTATTCAGTCGTTCTGTCTATGAGCATGCGCAACATCTGGCTATGGTCCTCCAGGCCTTACGTGATAACCAGTACAAGATCAACAGGGAGAAGTCCTCTTTTGGAGTTCCCTCTGTAGTCTACCTGGGACACGTCATTTCTGGAGAGCGGTTGGCTCATGAAGCAACGAAAGTCGTTGCAGTTCAGGACCAGCCGCGGCCTGCTAACATTCGTGATATCCGGTCATTCTTGGGGCTTGCATCATATTACAGGAAGTTCATTAAAAACTTCTCTTCCATTGCAGCTCCCTTGACTGATCTCACAAAGAAAAACGCTTCTTTTTTTTGGACATCAGAATGTCAGGTGGCTTTCACACGTCTCAAGGAGACCTTGATTCGTGCCCCTGTCTTGAAGTTACCTGACCCTACCCTGCCTTTCGTGCTTACTACTGATGCCAGTCAGTATGGAGTAGGGGAGGTACTTCAACAGGATGATGAGAATGGTCTGCAGCCTATCGAATACATGAGCAAGAAGATGAAAACAAAAAAGTTGCAGGATTCTACCTATAAGAAAGAGCTTTATCCTCTTGTGTCAACGCTCTAACATTAGAAACACTTCCTCCTGGGCAGACACTTTAAGATCTTTTCAGATCACTCCACCTTGCAGTGGATGAAGTCTCAGGGAGAACTGAATGACAAGCTTGCTCGCTACATCCAGTTCATTGACATGTTTGACTTTGAACTGATACACAAAAAAGGTTGCTACAATCGAGTAGCAAACGCTCTTTCTCGTAGGTCTGACGCTCTCTTCTTAATCTCCTTTACTCACTCATTTGGTGAGAAGACTCGTCAGACCATTGCCCAGTTGCTGCCCCAGGATGAGATCTTTGGGCCTATTGTGAGGAATCTCCAAGACGATTCTGCCTCTGAACCAGAATATACTATGGTTTCAGGTCTGTTGTACACATGTAGCAGAGGTGAGGAGCACCTGTGCATTCCCCAGAACCATAAGCTGAGGACACTTCTGATGTCAGAGTGTCATGATGCTCGTGGTCATTTTGGTGCCTTCAAATCTTATGCAGCCCTGTCGCAGCGCTTCTTCTGGAATGAGATGAGGAGTGACATGCTGCACTATGTGGAAACCTGTGAGTTATGCCAAAGGAACAAGGTTGTACATCGACCTCCCCTTGGCCTACTCAAACCATTACCTATCCCCAATGCTCCTGCACAGTCAGTATCTATTGATTTTACTGACTCGGGTAAGACTACTTCTCGTGGTATGCATCAGGCCATAGTATGTGTGGACCAGTTTTTCAAATATGCTGAGTTCATCCCCTTACCAATTGAGGCTCGTGTGTCAACCGTTCAGGCGGCGTTTGCTGACAGGTGGGTCACACATCATGGACCACCCACCTCTATTGTCAGTGACAGAGATCCCCGATTTTGCAGCAATGAATGGCAATCCTACTGCAGGGATTACCTTCATTCTCGATTGGATATGACATTTGGTCGTCATCCTGAAGCCAATAGACAGGCTGAAGTGATGAACCACATTCTGTTCCAATTGCTGCATCCTGTGATCAACCCCGATCAGCAGGATTGGGATCTCCATCTGAGTCATGCATAACTTGTGTATAGCACGTTTGTACACTCCTCTACTGGCTTCACACCCTACCGGTTGCATTGGGGTCGTGAACCACGGCAGCCTCTCGATGACATCATCGATAAGGCTACCCCTACGCTGACACCTGGAACTGCAGAGTTCACCAGGCGTTACCGTGTGGACATAGAGCGCGCCCGTGTCAATCTGTTGAAAGCCCAAAAGGCCATGATTCAGCAGGCTAACAAGCACAGACGTCCTTCTACTATTCGCACAGGTGACTGGGTGTGGGTACTCAGTTCTGAGATGTCACGAGAGGAGGACATTTCGCCTAAGCTGTTGCCACGATATATGGGTCCATGGCAGGTCTTAAATACTGTGGGAGCCGATCCATTTGGACCATCCTATACAGTGGATGTCCCTCTGCATCTACAAACCTACCCTTTATTCCATGCATCTAAGCTGTTGCCGTTTACGCTAGCTGATGCATTCCCAGACAGGCCTCCTCAATTCGGTCCCCCTATTCCTAGCGAGAGGTATGAGGTCGAATCCGTAGAGGATGAGTCAGGTACATGTCAAGATAAGGAGTACCTTGTGAAGTTCTTATACCAGCCACATACTGATGACCGTTGGTTTACTCGCAAGGAACTTCTGAAGACTACCAGGTCAGTTATCCTCAAATATAAGGCAGCACAGAAGGGAGTATCGGCGCTCCGCACGCCTACGCCCCTAGCTCGGAGGTCCTCGCTCCGGGGGAGGGTAGGTCTGCAATGACTTGTTGTTTTCTGGTTGCCTGTAGCCTCTCTCTGTCGAGGCTGTACTATAGGTAGGACAGATTCGTAATTTTGTTTGGCTGAGGGCTACCCGAGAGACCTACCTGTGAGGACAGACAGACCCTAAGGGCATATCCTGATAGACGGTCCTATAACCTATAGCCGGGTCCGGTAGTGGCCGAAACAGATACGGTACTGGTCGGTCAGTCAGTCTGGTCTAGGTTGAGTCTAGGCTAGTTGTAGTCTATAGATAGGATGGGGACATCGGTTTAGGGCTTTTGGCAGTTGGTACCGAGTACATCGCTGCTGTGCTATGCGTGAACCGGAAGTGGTGACGGCTCAGCGTGGAAGGAGACAGGCATAGCCAGACCTTCGGAGCGCCGGCCATAGCTGGGACCTGCATTGTACTCTGCCAGCACGCAGGGGCTAACAGAGGTCCGGGTTATCCAGGTTTGCTGGAGGCGAGAGAGATTGGTGCCCTGCTGGACCCTCCTTCGGAGTGGGGTTCCAGGTTTGCAGTGCTGCAGCCATAGCTGCAGCTTCATCCTTAGAGATAATCTTGTCAGGGTTTGGTGACGCTGCTGCAAACTTCCACCTGGGAAGTCTTCCGACATTTCGTCATCAGCAGATACTGTGGCGTTGGTCTTCTTTTTCATCCTCTGAGTGGCGCTTGGCCTTAGAGGCCTGTTTCAAGGTGACGCTTTCCTCAAAAGGTTGTATCTGGGTAGCGCTTGATGTTTCAGGGGCTCAGGGGGTGTTATGGGTGCTAATCAGGGTTGGGGAGTGAAGCTTTGCTCATTTCTTAGCACCGCACTGTAGTTTTGAAGTTATCCTCACAATCGAGACTATGAGTTTAATAAACAGTGCATAACTGGGTCTGGACTATCATCGTTTCATTGTTTCCTGAATGTGATCTGCTCGATTTTTCTCTATGACTGGTTGTGAGGATTGAGTGGAGTGAATTGCACTTTCAGTGTACCCTGTCATATCGCATGGTCAAGTCTTCTGCTGTGTTTATCTCTCCTTGTGCGGTGTGATACTCCTATCCTCTCCCCTTCCTTCTGTGTATGTATGGGCATACCTGAAAGTCTCTGTGAGCGAGTGTTGATCTTCAGGCAACAAACAACCAGAATCATAACACAAGGATGTACTACTCATACATCTTAACCACCTGACGACCACAATATGACGTTTACTTAAATCTTTCAAGAGAATCAGACATGTGGGAGGACACCTTGGTAACGCTACCTGTGACAACAAGATTGGATATGGACCGTCCACTCACTGTAGAAGAAACGAGACAAACTTTGAGGGTGATGGCAAAAGGGAAGTCGTAGGGAGTAGATGGTTTGACTGTGGAGTTTTAAAGGGCAAATTGGGGGATACTAGGCCCGCCATTGGTGGAGATCTACAATGAAGTGCTCACGGGTGGACGTCTGGGAAAAGGAATGACACACAAAGTTATCGAAGTGATGTTCAAGAAAGGAGACAAGTCGGAAGTGAAGAATTGGTGCCCGATCTCGTTGCTGAAGGTTTCTTACAAGATTTTGGCAAAAACGCTCGCCCGCTGGTTAGCCAAGCGCCTTCCGGATCTGGCCAAACGAGATCAAGGGGCATTTGTACAAGGGCGCTTGATCTTTAATAATATCGTAACGACAATGATAGAAGCCTTGGAAGCCGTTCAGAGGGGGGGCATGGTTACGTCAGTCCTTCTCCTTGACCTGGAGAAGACGTATGACAAGGTGGGTTGGGCATTCGTACTTACCACCTTGAGAAGGATGGGGTTTGGGACTGCGTTTTGTGCTTGGACCATAGCCATGTACTCCTTGTCAACCTCAACTGTTATGATCGATGGTCACCTGTCAGATCATTTTCCCACTGTCTAGGTCACTTGGACAACTTTGCCTGCAGGCCCTTCTAGTTGTCGTCCTCCAACTTGAAGTGTTGCTGAACTGTATTCGTCGACACCAATACATAAGAGGTATGTAGTTGCATATGGGGGAAAAATGTCGGGTGAAGGCTCTTGTTGATGGCCTGCTCGCTGTATGTGAAAATATTGTTCCTTCACTGTCAGCATTGAAATATGTGTTGCGCGAGTACTCACTTATTTCCGAAGCCACAGTGAACTGGAACAAGTCCACCTACTTGCTCCCAACATTGTTCAACTTGAAGGTTCAGTGGGGTATGAAACGGGTGGAGAGTGGAGAAGAAGAAAGATTTTTGGGAGGGTTGATAAGCTTGTAGGTAGAAGTGTCATCGCAGGGTTTGCTGCTGCAGCAACGAATAGTGTCAAGGCTCAGACTGTGACGTACCGCTTGACAAAGGTTGACACCTCCCGCTGGTAGGATGTGCCTTGGTTTCCAATGTCTCTTTCTTTTCTATTATTTGGTTCGTCACTACTCTTAGAGAACTGGCAACCGGTGTGGTAAAGGCAATCAGAAGACTGGTTTCCCATATGGAAACCAAGGGCAAAAAATACTGAGGGATTTATTTCGAAAGTGGCGTTTCGAAAGTGGCGTTGGACACGCCGTCGTTCCCGATGATGGAAGGGGGGCTAGGTCTAGTGGACCCTGCACTAAGGAACCAGGCCCAACTCCAAGGCTGGATATCTAAGGTGGCCAACCAACGAGACAGATAGCACTGGTGACTCTAGCAGAAACCACCCTCATGGAGGAACAGGAACTCAACAGACCGGAAGACACCTGGGCTTGCCTCTTCATGTCGTCGTTCAGCAAAAGAAAGTTGAAATCAACATTATGGGAAGTTATCCAAAAAGTCTGGAGCAAGGTCCCCCTAGATCTGCAACGACCGCCGGTCACCAAGGAGGAGGTGTTGGATCAACTCATCTTTGAAAACCCAACGTTCATAGATAAGGCTACAGGTACTCCATTCAAGGCATCAGGCTCCAATGGAACATTTGGCCAAGCGTGGGTCGGGAAGGGCATAGTACATATTGCAAACCTCTGGTCCCCGATCCTGGGAGGTTGGAAACCACTAGGATAAATTAAAAGGACTCTCAGAGGTTTGCACAGGGTGGAAAGTATCTCGCAAGACTGGTCATGTCTTCTCGGCCCGGGGGGATTGGACCCGTCGGGAACCTGGTATCTCTTAGAACGGGAAAAAGTCGTTGATGTGGTGTGAAAGGTTCTAGAGATTCTCCCCAGTGGTTTCCAGAGAGTGGAAAGGTGGAGTTGTCGAGGCCCAATGAATACTCTGACCCGAGTGGACGAACGCACAATACAGATCTGGGACAACCCAGCACAGACACGGGTTATAGAGAAGAGGAGCAGAAGACATCTCTCACACTCTTTCCTGGGTCGGCATGAGACCACCAAGGCAGCTAAATATTGACCCACTTGGCTGGGCATGGACGGGAAAGGCAGAGGAAGGCTCGACATTGAGCTTGGTAGCCTACTCGACAACACACGGTTACAAGCTGTCCTCCACCAAACTCAAATCGCCCGCGCAAACCGCCAATGGGAAGCATGCCAGTCTCCCTTGGTTGTTCTCACTGATGGTCACGCCTTTAGCAGTTTGGTCGGTAAGTAAAGGAATGAAGGTGAATTTGGGTTACACAAGATGTAAATGGCCATTTGAATCGACCCGCCATCTGTGGTGAGAATGTCCGGCCTCCAAGCAAATCTGGAACTGGTGGGCACATCACTGGAGGGAGTTCAGGGGTCAAGTAGTGGATTGGGAGGAGAGATGGATCTTACTGGGTTTTCTTCCATTTTAAGTATCCGGACACCGTGGCTTGGGGTACATTGCACATGTTGTGAGAGGACTCATCTGTGAGGTTATTTGGAAAGACAAGAGCAGGTCGAGATTCCATAAGCGTTCGTTCTCAAACCTCGAAGTCAAAAGTCATATCAAACAAGGCCTGAAGCACGTTATCCGGGTGGACTGGAAGAAAAAAGCGAATTCTGAAAAATGAAGTAGGAAACAGATCCGGTGGTTCCTTCACACTTGGGCAAGAAGTCTCCAGTTGGCTGCCGTTCACCCAAGGAGAGGACTGATTTTATCACAATGGCTAACAAAAACACAAAACCGGAGGCCAAGCCAGTCGGGTGATGAGACAAACCGTCTGTAGGCAAGAAGGGGGTCTGCATGACCTCAGACAGAGCAAGACAAAGAGCAAACATTCAAGGCTAGCCAGTAGTCGAATTGCTGAGCACGAATCTGACTGTCATAGAGCAGACAATTTGCGCAGGAGGTGAAATTTCACTCTAATTTAGTTTCGTGGGCCCTGTAACCAGCGCACTTGGTTAGGGGACTGTAAGTAGATAGAAAAATGCTCCACTCGAACCAGGACACTCGGTTCTCTAGAGTCGCAGTGGCGTATTAGCAGAGTGTTTGTAGGACCCGGACATGCTCCTCTGGGCCGCGTTAGTCCCAGACTTAGCCTGGCTTAAAGTATGGTCGTTAATTTTTTTTTTACATTCATATCTAGCCTGAATGGTTCATTCCCTTATTGGATTGAAAGGTGCTTCAAAATTGAAATTATCTTTATGTTTAGGAGTATGGTTCTACTTCTCAACTATCTTTACTTGGTCGTTTGTGCAAGTACCTTAGAGCACTATCTTTACTTGGTCGTTCGTGCAAGTACCTTAGGGCCTCGTTAGACCCTCCTTGAAAATCATTTTTTTAGGAAATCGCCGTCGTTACACCGCGTCCTAATTCACCAAATTCCTTGAATGAATGTGAAAACACTCCCGAGAGATTTCATTGGGTTCCTCAGTATCCCCAACCAAAACGTCCTTAGATTCAAGGGGTCCTCACGAGGTCCCTTGGGTTAAAGGAGCCGCGATTAACGGAGTGTTCTGGAGCGAGCGCAAACAGGAAAATTTGGAGTCGAGGTTGGTGCACAGGTTGTCCGTGGTCCATTGGGCGGACATCGCCGTCGTCACGTACCCGACGGGCCCCCAACGGCCTTCCACCATTACCGTTGGTATGAAAATGCGTGGGGGTGGTTCTTCAACTGCAAGGCGCTTCCCGAAGCAGGGTTTTCCGTGCGTGCGTCGCCGATCGTGGTGTCCAACTGTAAAATTTTTCAATTTTTCTACAAGTGATGTTGAAGCACTGTCAACCGATTGTAGTTATCTGCCTAGCGTGTTTTGTCGGCTATTGTCGGGCGCATTGATGCAAGCTTTGTTGGTACACGCCTCGCATGCTGCGATTCATAACAGACGTCCTCTGGCGGTTCCCGCTCTTGGTGCTGGCCACTCTTCTCCTGCTCCTTGTCGTGTTGTTCCACGAGTGAGTCGTTGTGCGGGGTCCTGACAGCAGACGGAAACGACAAACGGTGCGGAAGACAACGATGGACAAACGAGAAACCTCCACCAGACAGCCGGCGCGAGCTATTGACTACTCCACTCCGCAACTTCTCCTTGTAGTAGCCCTCCGCCAAGTCGTCAACCTGCCTGAGATCCTCCCATGTTCCTCCCATCCTTTTCCTCATCCACCATCTCGGCATCGCCCGCGGGATCACACTCGATGCCATGGGGCAACAAAATTGCACAATGGATTCTGATAACGACACACAATCGGATGCATCCATCACTTGTTGCATCAGCTGCCTCTGATTGCGAACGAACAATCTCATCCTTAGGCAAGTTGTCGTTCGCTCAATGCGATTACACATGGCGACGATTGACACAGCTGCAACCACCGTGTTTCTTTCCAATGTCGTTAATGCCTTCGCACCACCCGGGAGCTCTCCCTCCATCGTCACAACTTGCAATGCACAAGCACCCACCACTCGTTCGTCCGCCGTTGCCGTTGCTGCACCTTCTGCACGTCGATGGGAACCGCCCTCGCACTCTCAACGTTTTTCACGCTCATTTGTGAGAGTCTGAAGAGCATGTGGAACACGAAGGTGACGTCACAGTAGAGAACCACTACACATACACACTACGTCGCCCAACGTTCCAATGCCCTCGTTTTAAGCCATGGTCGCCATCAGTCCTCACAGACGTTTTGCCCTAGTCTCCAGTCCAGCCGCCAGGACACCTCACGCGCGGATGCATTACAATGGAGGGTTTGAAATCTGAAATTTGAACCGAGATGTTGGCACCCCTTTTTCGTTCAGCCCGGTAGGCCTCCCCGCCGCCGCCACTGGACCACGCCCGAGGATGCACGGACATCCCAGCACGATGACGGACATCCACCCCCGCGGCTGCGTGTATGCATATGAAATTGGCCGCTGGAGACCTCCAAGGGTTTTCTTTGGGACCCATCGAATTGGGACGCGGTTCCTTGGGACCCATCGAATTAGGACGCGGTGTAACCACGCCGGAAACCGGAAAATTTTCCAAGGACTCCGTCCCACTTCCTGAGGATTTTCCAAGGAGGGTCTAACGAGGCCCTTAGTGTGAGCATTTGTTCGGGGAAAAAAAAAAGAAAAAAAGAATCCAGACGATGGAACTTGATTGAGTAGAACCAAATATTTCTGAATTGCCTGGGGCCGGTCAGCTCAATGATGGTAGATAGCACTGGACACTGACGTGGCACTACAGTAGGCGCCAAGGATCCGCATGAGGAAGTTGCGCAAACGTCGTCCGAAGGCGGGCTACCGCTGGTAGGTTTGAGCTACCGGTAGCGGTTGCCACTCTTTTCTTATTTATTTATTTTTTGGGACGTTGCCACTCGTGGTGGACCCCGAGCTGGAGGGCTCCAACGAGGCGCGAGCCGAATGATGACCGTTCGATATCTGACTGATAATAAGATCGGACCGCGATCCGAACGGCGGCGCCACGTTTCTACTGTGGCCACCGGTAGCCGCCGTTATGGCTGCGGTTTCTCGCGGCTACCGTAGGCCCGAGAGTTTTGTTGTTGGACCGCCAGAGGGCCAAAGCGCCAGAATGCCAGTACTCGCTTCTTCGCGGGGGCAAGGTCCCATTAGGAGATTTCGGCCATTGATCTTTGGTATCTACGATCCGTATCTCTTAATTCGTGCAAGTGCGACCTAGCCCCGGGGCCGTTTCCAGGCCGCCACACACTCATCGTTAATGCACGGTTGGGTTTACGGCTGCGATCCGGCTCAGTGGATGGATCCAGCGGTCGACGGTCGTCGGTCGTCGGCCGTCGGCCGAGGTTGTGGACAAAGTCCCGAGTAACGGGAAGCGTCTTCTCAACGACAGAGACACCGCCACGAGGGTAGAATCGTATATGCCAGTAAACGTTCGCTGCTGAATATTAAAAAGTGAGTTTGAACCCCGGGAAGGTTTTTCCCCGTTCTATTCTAGATTCTAGACTAGAAAAATGTGGTGGAATAGGTCGCAGCACGGCAGCAGCGCCTCTTATTAGGCTGAATGGTAATCGTACGCCCGTACCAAGCCACTGCTAATCAAGCAGGTGAGGATTTTTTTTTGACGATCGAACCATGTCGTCCGTGCGATTCAACCCCCTCTATCTATCAGATGAGAGTACGAACCCTTGTTGTTGTCATCAATAAACAGGAAGGGAAAGGGAAAATGTTATCATATCATGGAAGGAAAACGAATGTGGTTGATATCCTGTGTCTGCCTGGGCTCAGTGCGGGAAGACGTCTACGTGCGGGCCCCCCTTGCGCGGGGCACAGACAGACACGCAGCAGGTGATCTTGGGAAATGGCTGTTTCCGTAGAAACGGCATCGGGAGTAGGTCAGCGGTCGATCGAGAGATCGGACGTACGTTGTGGTTCGGCTATGCCGTCTGAGGTGCTCTTGATTAAAAACGAGGACAGGGGCCTCGCGTATGGGCGGTCGTCCATTGATGAGAGTGGTGGTGTGTGTCCCGTGTGCTGAGGACCGAGCCTATCGGTGGCGTACTGTGGGCCCCCCCATTCTTGTGATGTCATTGCAAAGGAGCGTTGAAGGATGATCATGTGACGGCGTCTAGGTACGTTGAACTGGCTCGCGCGTTGCTCTTGCTCGCTTGCGCGCTCGCCTGTCCGTCAATCTGAATGGTGAGGTGGGGAGAGAGCAATGCAATCGCTTGCCCACATGTCTGTGTCAGGATAGGATGCGTGACTGCGGTTGTGGCGTGTTGTGAGGTAGGAACAGGTAATGGAGAGTGGGTCGGCGCAGAAGAGCTTGAACGTTAGCCTTGGGATGAGGGCCGTCTTCCATGTCGGCTCTTTCTTCCTCTCCTCTCCCCCTCCCCCCTTCCCCCTCCCTCCTCCCCTCCCTCCTCCCCTCCTTCGCGCTCCCCCAGCCACCCCTTCTCTCTTGTTACGTCTCTCTCTCTCTCTCTCTCTCTCTCTCTCTCTCTCGCTTCCTCCCGCTCTTGATTCTCCCTTCTTCCTCTGTTGATCTGGTGTGTTCGGAAGGCCTGTTGCTTACAAAAGTTAGTGTCAGCAGTTCCTTGGGCAAGTATTTCGGTTGGCTGATGTAGAGTATTGGGGCTATAGCCTCAGGTTGAGGGTTATCGGGATTCTCTCTCCCTCTCCCTCTCCCTCTCTCCCTCTCTCTCCATCTTGCGCGTGCGCGCGTGGGGACGCTTCATTTCTATCTTCCGTCACTCATCCCCTTCTCCTCATCCCCCTTCCTCTCGCCGTGTTGATCGGGTGTGATGATAGGCGTGTTGGTGAGAAAAAGCAGCCGGTGAGCAGTCCGTGGGAGAGTATAGCTCATTGGGACTGATGTCGAGTTCCTTGGACGGCGGTGGCGAAGTAGTCCACATCCGTTGATTGGATTGGATGATTGCTCGTTGACTGAGAGATCCATCGCTTGGTTGGTAGGTTGATTGGTGGGTTGATTGGCTAGATGGATGATCGGGCTGATTATACGTTGACGGGTTGGACGTGCCTGTCCTACTCTCTACACGTGGCGTACACGTGGCGCTCGATGAGATCATCGTCACCTCCAACCTTCTCCCCGCTTGTTTTCACTCTTCTTCTCTCTCTTATTAGTACATCAGCTTGTTCCTTCTTTGAGTGTATGTGGTGTGGGTTCTCCTCTCTCTTTTGTTCATTCCCCCGGTTCTCCCTTTAATTTGCCTCCCCGTCTTTCGTCCCTTTCTCCCCTCCTCCTTAGCTGCCCTTCTCCTTCCTTGTTTTCTTCCTCTTCCCTCTCTCTCCTTCTTGTGCCGCCAACCTTCCTTGTTTCGTGTCTCCTCATCTTGAGGGCTACGGTCTTCCCCCGAACATAACGCACCCTGAAATTGAACGTATGCAAGCTCTATTTCCGGTCCGGTACAGCCAAGATGAGGGTGCGTTGTGTTCGGGGGAAGACGGTAGTGTGGTCATTATCGTTGGTGGTGAAGTAGGTCCCCTTCTTCCCCCCCTTCCTCCCCTTCCCTCCCCCTCCCCTCCCGCCCCCACCCCTCCCTTTCCGTACACATACAGTAGTATTATTTGTCGGCCCTTAGGTGCATGTATCATGGTAATAACGCGATCGATGACTGTGCCGTGTGTTTTCTATGTTGCATTTCTTGGTCTCTAGGGCACGGCCTCGCGTGTGGGTACTTCCCTCCACACATTTGGACTGCGGCCCGGGGGAGTGTTGACCTCGGATATCGTTATCGTGGTGGCGAGAGGAGTTGACCCCTCCCCCCCTCCCTCTCCCAACGTTGACGTATTTATTTGTCGGCCCGCAGGTTCATGTATCATCATGACAATAACGCGATCAATGACTGTGCCCTGTGTTTTTCTATGTTGCGTTTTTTGTCTCGCATTCATGGTTTTAGGGCACAGCCTTGCGGGTTACTTTCCTCCGTATTCGAGCTGTGCACCGGGAAGCATCGGCCTCGGGTATCATTACCATGCGGTTGCGCAGAAGACCGGGAGCAGTGCTATCGCGGCGAGTGAGAGAGGAGGGGGGGGGGGGGGGGGGTGTGCCCAAAGCAGTCGTTACTGAGAAAAGTGGTTGAAGAATCATCGAACTGTCACAGCAGGGAAGGCGTCTGGGACCGGCTGTGGACAACCGGGTGGAATCGAGGAGGAGGAGGAGGAGGGGGAGGAGTGGAAAAAGGGCGGGGAGGGGTATTGGTGTACCCTGGGGCAACGTTCAGCAGCAGCACTCTTGTGCAAAAGGAAGGAGCTGACGGTGGCAGAGGGATAGTGGGGGATAAGGAGGGGGATAAGGAGGGGGAGGACGAGGTTTTGCCGCCGCAGTCCCGACGACAACAGAAGCAGGGCGAGAAGGGCGCGAAAAAGTTGAGCCTCGGTGACTTATTATTCAAGGAGCAGAAACTTCCAGAGGACAGCGCAAAACCGGGCAATCTGGCGCAGAGAATAGGAAAAGCGATCCGCCGACCAGGCGCAATGTCCAAAGCACGTGTTTATGCGGACGTCAACGTGAACAGACCGAAAGAATACTGGGACTATGAATCCCTCATAGTTCAGTGGGGGTATGTATAGTTGTCCCCTTCTCCCTCTTTGCCTACGGTTCACCGGATAGTGCTCTATAACGATATATATGCATGTTATGACGATATATATACATATCATGTATGTATATTATCTATAGACGATATATATACATATCATGTATATATGGGGACAGCCGCCGCTCAATATATCCACGTGGGCGGCCTCGTACGCAAGAGGTTCTGAACAGGGGGAGTTGTAAGGAAGAAGATATAAAAAAACAAATTCGTTGTTTTCTTTTTTCTTTTCGCTTTTGCGCTCTCATATCCATGTGATGATATATTTTCTATGTGTATACAATATATGTCGCTGTTCCCTTCCTCTTTTCTTGGCCTCTTTGCCTTTTGGCTGTGTGCAAGTGGGTCGATATGACACACGGGGGTAAGGGCAGCCGCCGCTCAACCTACATCCACGTGGGCGGCCTTGTACGCAAGAGGTTTTGAACAAGGGGAGTTGTGAGTAAGAAGATGAAAAATGAAATGATATTTTCTTTTTTTTATTTCGCTTTTGCGCTCTGATATCTTTGTGACGATGATATATATGTGCATTTCATTTCTTCCCCGTTCATGTGAATGCGTTTGTTGCACGAAATAAGTGTATGTTCTGTACTGATTACTGAAATGATATGGACGATCACCCGTGTGACGACCTCTGGATGGTTCTCTTTGATTGTCTGTCGTTCCGATATAACCTACATCCACGTGGGCGGGGCCTTGTACGCAAAAGAGGTTTTGAACAGGGGGAGTTGTAAGTAAGAAGATAAAAAAGAATTGATTTTTTTCGTGTTTTTTTTCGTTTTTGCGCTCTGATATCTTTGTGACGATATATATATATCGTCTACGGCAATCCTTTCGTGTGATTGAATTCCATTATGTACAAGTCGATTGCTGAGAAGGATTGCGCGGTGAATGGCAAGTCGAGTTCGTCGTCCTGCCTTGCATGTGAATGAGAAGAAGCTGAAATTTGGACTTGGACTGAATCCGCACGTAATTGCGGGTAAATGCACCCACGAAAGGGAGAATGGGAGTTCGCCCTTGTGGTTCTTATTACTTTCGTTGCAGAAGTAGCAGCAACTGACGAGTAATCATTTAGCGAGGAACTTCTCTCGACCGGCCCGCTGGGGGGGGGAGAGGAGGGGGAAGGAGGGCGGGGCCGCGAGGGGGGGAGGGGAGGGGGAGGGGAGAGAGGAGAAGAAACGTCGCTATGTCTGTCAGGTGAAGCTATGCGGGTTATGCGAGTTTCTGGAATGATTGTATCCCTGTCAGGTGAAGCTATGCGGGTTATGCGAGTTTCTGGAATGGCTGTATCCCCGCTTTCTCTCAATTTAAACGCCTGGGCATTAATCATGCAAACGCAGGCATCAGTAGTCTCTATGAATTCGCGTCTACGACTTCGTGCGTCGAATAGAACGCCCCCCCTTAGCAGTAATGACATCCTCCAGTGCTGTTCATAGTGCAGCCGTCCTCCTCGAAAAAGGAGGACGGTTGCAGATCCCCCCCTCCTGCCCTCTGCTTCCCCCCCGCCCTCTTCCGCCCTGCCCTTCCCCTTCCGCCCCCTTCCTCCCTCCCCCCCCCCCC
This sequence comes from Chara braunii, assembly GCA_003427395.1. Classification (NCBI taxonomy): domain Eukaryota; kingdom Viridiplantae; phylum Streptophyta; class Charophyceae; order Charales; family Characeae; genus Chara; species Chara braunii. Next base: position 147,072 of record BFEA01000026.1, on the reverse strand, counting down.
TTCCCTCCTTTTCCCCCCTTGCAGTCTCTCGAAGTGGGAGAGGCAGGGGCGTTCTGCTTCGGAGAAGGAAGCAGCTTGCACGTTCCCCCTCCGGTATTCCGTTGGCAGCATATGACTGTGAAGTTGAAATTCCGTGCAGAGATGTCGAAGGATGATGCAATGCCTTCTGCGTGCTTATGTGAGAGGTCAGGACGGAAGGGGAAATTCAGCGGAGTGTCAGAATTTCTGATGTCAAAGGACGGTTTTTTTTTTTTTTTTTAATAATAATTTAGACCATTTCTCGATTTATGCGTGACAGAGGATGTTTTTTAAGGAGGGAGTGTAAGACAACAAGTATCTGAAGGAAAAACTTAAATGAGAAAAGAGGACAATGTCATCTTTTGCTTCTGTTCACACTCTTTCCGCGTCTTTTCTTCCGTCCATTCCGCATTTGCCCTACGTCTTAGCTCGTATTCGTGTGTGGGTCTCTCCTCGCGCGTCGTTGATGGTGGTTCATTCCATGTACCTGTTGGTTGCCTTTCTTATGAATCCTTGCAGGAGGCTATCACCTTCGCTCCAACGTTTTATAATGCATTTGTTCAGCTGGCGTCTCACTCACATCGTCTTTCTCTTGCTCCCTTTTTCTCTGTTTTCCACTGTTTCTCTCTCTCTCTCTCTCTTTCTTCTACTTTCTCGTTTCTTGGTGGTGCGCAATCAATTGGATCTCTTTCTTTCTCGGCTTCACCTGCCCTCTTCCCCCGATCATAACGCCCCCCCATCAAGACTGTAATCGGGCCGGATATATAGCTCTTCCCGTACGTCCGAAATCAAGGGTGTGCTCTGTTTCAGGGAAAACGGTATCGGTTTGCTGATTGTAAGTACAGAGCTTTAAGGGGTAATTGTTCGACTTTGATCTTTTTCTGGGTTCTCCTTTTCTCCACTCGGCCCGTCTCTCCTTGGAGTATGTATGTAGTGTCTCCGTGGAGTATGTATGTATTTGTACTTCTCTCTTTCGTGCCTTCTTGCGGGGATCTACTTCAATCAGATATCAGATATAAGAGAAGGTCTCTCTTTTTATGGGTTCGCCTTTTCTCCGAGGAGATCAACTTCAATCAGATATCAGATATAAGAGGTCTCTCTTTTTATGGGCTGTCCTTTTTTTTTGAGCTGTTGATCCCCTCGTTTATCGTCCTTTGATCATAACCGGGTCTCTCATCGCTTATACCTGATTGAAGTTGGGTACGGGTGGGTACTTGTTCGCGTAGGTATTTTCTTCCCCTAATTTCTTGTTTGGTGCCTGCGCGTATTTGTTTTCCCCCTAGTTTGTGTTTTCGCGCGCTCAAGTTGTGCTCTAGACCTGCGCGCGTTTCCCTTTGCGTTTTGTATCCACACCTAGTACATCTCCACGCATGTCTTCCTCTGTGTCCCTCTGTGTCTTCCACTGCCTCTTGTAATTCTCTTTCTCCCATCTCGGTTCATTTGTGTTGATGGACCTCTGACTTGCCCACTCAATTTCCTTCTCTCGATCCTGTTGTGAAATTCCCCTGTGATACTCTTTGCTTCGTCCTCTGCTTATGTCCGTCGACGCAACTTCTCATTCTTTTCGTGCCTTCTCGCGCCCACTTGTGCTTGCTGGCGCGCCTTCTTGCCCGCGGCCGCGCCTTCTTGCCCGCGGCCGCGCCTTCTTGCGCTTGCTGGTGCCTTCTTGTGCTTGTTGGCGCCTTCTTGCGCTCGCTGGTGCATTCTTGCGCTTGTTGGCGCCTTGTCGCCCCTTCTCGCCGGTGTTCGCGTCTTCTCGCGCCTACTCGCCCCTCTGGGGTGTGTTCATGGTCGCCCTCTTGCGCTCGTTGGCGTCTTCTTGCGCTCGCCGGCGCCTTCTCTCCCCTTCTCGCCCTCTTCTCGCGCTTGTTGACGTCTTCTTCCTCCCTACTCGTCCCTCTGGGGCGTGTTCATGCTGGCGCCCGCCCGCCCGCCTGTTCGGACTCGGTCGCTCTTCCTGGCACTCGCTCGCATCTCTCCTATCGCTAAATTACGTCGCCACCACACTTGCTTGCGCCGGCTTGCGCCTGCTTGCCTGCCTTCGCCCGCCCGCTCGCGCTTGATTTCCTTCGTTGTCGCCGCTTTCTCGTGCCTCTGCTTGTTCTATCTCTCTCCCGCTCGCACTGGCCTACGCTCTGCTCGCTCGAGATTGCTTCGCACCGGCCTACGCTCCGCTCGCTGGGGAATGCTCTCTTCTTTTTCCCCAATTGTGGGCTTGTCTTTGGGATGATTCATGTTCCTTCTGGTTGTTTGGCGCTTGCCCACACGCGAGCGAACCTTGTCCTCTGTCTATTACCAAGGTTTTTTTTTTTTTTTTTTTTTTTTTAAGTTATTACCAAGGTTTTGGAGATGGTGGCGTGATGCTTTGTTGTCGGTTGGTTTCCTTTCATTATTTGGTCCCCCCTCTTCGGCATATCTTTTCCGTGCCGAACCCGGGGCCAAGTCCAACTAGCAGCGTTGAGCCACCTCAACGCCTGAATCTGGATGCTTTTGCGGAGATGTTCAGAAATGGTGTTGAGTTTCCTGAACTGCACGTCTCCACAAACACGTCCAGATTCAGGCGTTGAGGTAGCTCAACGCTGCTAGTGGGACTTGGCCCCCGTTATCTCATGTGAAGGCTGGGGAGGATGTAAGTCTGTTGAACTTGGTACAATACTGTCACCACTCTCCATAGCATATGGGCGAGCGGCGAGCAGCGAGGCCAACTCTCTTGTTAAACCTGTGTGGTCCCCACACTGTGGTAATTTGTTTGTTTCGCTTTACTTCCGGTTTGGGGGACGGGGGGATGGGGACGGGGGGTGCAGGACAGCCTACCCTTTTCTGTTGGCTTGATTTGAGAGGGAGGGAGAGTTCTTATCTGGTTGCTCTCATGCCCTGACCCTTGTAGTGGAGGACAGCCTACCCTTTTCTGTTGACTTGATTTGAGAGGGGGAGAGTTCTTATCTGTTTGCCTTGCAGTATGTATGTAATCGATCCCGGCTGTGCGCCGGTCTGTCGTCTTGGGATTTCTGTTTTTTGTATGTGTTTTCGCGTTCAGTATTGGTGTGTGTGCCCCCTGCTCTGCCTAACGTTCCTCCTGTTCAGCTCCGCGTGCCCTCTCCTACCCGTCTTCTCCCGAATACAACGTACGGTCATTATAGCCGCATTTAGACTGGAAGATACCCCAAATACGGCTATAATCGCCGTCCGCTGTATTTGGGGGAAGAAGGGTAGCCAACGTTGCGAGCGTTTGTGCTCCTCCCACCCGCCCGTCTTTTTCTTCCTCTCTTATCGGATTTCAACAAGTTGTCGTTGATCGGATGGAAATCGAGGACATTGACATTTGTTTCTCCATGCACTTATATGCACTTACATCGTTTTTCTGTCCAGATGCATAGTGTTCCAACTTTTGATAATACGCCATGTTATCAGTGGCTTTGAGGAGGCGAGGGGGGGTGAATAAAAATTATGCGCGATGATTGTTGTTGGTGACCGTCTTGCGAGCGCGAGCCGCTGTTACGCCAATCAGGAATGTACATCGGGTGATGGTGAATATGCTCGAACGAGTGATTAGAGTGATTGAGAATAGGTGCAAATGAATGGTTAAGAGTGATGGTGATTACTTGCCAAGTACTGATTATTAGCGAATAAATACCTTCCTTGTTATCGCTTGGGCGCATGTGCCGAGCCGCTAGTTTTGTATCTCTGGATGTTTATTTTTATACTAATGCAGGGAGGAAGTGATGGAAGAATGCGCCACGTGGGACAGGGGGAGAGGCGTATATCAGAGAGAGGGGGAAGGGAAGGGAGAGGAGCGAGATAGAGAAGGGCGCGCAAGAGATGGGCGCCCGCCTGTGTGTGTGCGGGGGGAGAGAGAGAGAGAGAGAGAGAGAGAGAGAGAGAGAGAGAGAGAGATTGCATCGGTCAATTGCCTTCACTATGAAGGCATTACCCGCCTGTGTGTGTGCGGGGAGAGAGAGAGAGAGAGAGAGAGAGAGAGAGAGAGAGAGAGAGAGATTGCCGCGACATATCATCTAGTATGATTAATGCAGGAAGAAAGCGATCGGAGATCGGATTTTCAACAAGTAATTTGTTCTATACATATATTGTAAGTTGTTTATTGTTGTACCTTATGCTGTATGCGATTCCTACTAGCAAACAGTCTATAGCGGTGCTCCTTCCCTCACGTGGGCTTGCCAGTGAGTGTGAGTGGACTTGCAGCTAATGGAGCTGTAGCTGTGTGGGAGGGGAGATGGATGCCATCGAGTGCAATCACCTAACAATGTCTATCTTGTCAATGAAAGAACTCTAGACGCATTTATCGGTGTATAAGTACGCGGTCGTATCTGTCATCCTTTTGCATTCAATAAAGTACAAAAGAGTTTACATAAATTGAATTATATGGACTATGTTTGCCCTCGTACTTACCTGCATAGTCTTCCTGTTCTGTCACTGAAGACCTCTCATTCTTCTGTCTACAGAGGAAGAGGATAAGCAGGAAGTGGAGATCAGGGTCATCTTCAAGAAAGGAAGAAGTTCATGAACCAATCTACGAATCTCAATTCTCTCATTTAAGCCCAAGCAAGGGCACACACAGTCCAACGCGGGATGTTTATAGGAGTGCGATCTGAGCGACGGAACGAGGGCCAGAAATTTCTTCTACTCTCGCGCCCAAATGCAGGAGATCGTGCTCCTCATATTCTTTCTTCTCTCTTCTTATTCGGACTTCTTCGGTTTTCTCTCTTCTTAGTCGGAAGTTTCTGGATTTCTAAACAACCCTTAGCTTTAAACACCAAACACCCCACCAACACTACAGTCTTCCCCCGAATACAACGTACGGTCATTATAGCTGAATTTGGTGTATCTTTCAGTCTAAATTCAGCTATAATGACCGTACGTTGTATTCGGGGGAAGACTGTAGTCGCACGAGTCTCAGAAAATTTGTGAACCCAGTCTCAAGAAGTGCATGCACATTCGGACTTTCCTGAATGCCTCTGACTGCAATTACCGCCGTGCCTGGATGAATGTGACCGCAATCACGTCCAGAGATTTTGTACAAAAAGTGCCTACTGGTGTATGGCCTAAGCTCACACGCTTTATGAACCCAGTCAGTCTATCAGATTGCGTTCAGGGCGATCTTCTGTTCTATTTTCGTCCTTAACGCACGAGAGCGCACACTCCTCGTCTGTGTACTGTGTTCTTGGAAGTACCCACTCGGAACTGGCTTTGACGCTGCCTGTCTAGCGGGCGCTTATCTTCTGCTATCACCCGCACTTGCTCACACCATCACGCTACTTCTGCTACTGATGATCTCTCTCCTCGTCTATACTGTGGTCCTGCAAAAAGAATCCACAGGACACGGGCTTCGAAGCGGCCCGTGTACCGTCTTCACCCGAATAGAAGCGGCCCATGTACAGTCTTCATGTGAATAGAATGCCTGGTAATTATCGCCGTATCTGGGCTGAAAGGTGTGCTCAAATAGAGCTACAATGACCGGGTGTTCTATTCGGGTGAAGACCGTAGTCGCGCTTGTCTGCTGCCATCACCTGCACTTGCTCACACCATCACGCTACTTGTGCCACGCCGACAGCATCCCTCCCTTACATCTATGTTTATCCTCTTCGAATCAGCTGGAGCTGCTGCTATGGCAGCATCCATCTCCTCACCTGTTTCATATCCTTGGCCGATTTAGTTTATAGCGGAGCTGGGAGCTGTTACAGTTTCAAGAATGAGCTCCTTTTCCCCTTTGCTTGTCGAAAGCATGCTCCCTGCTGTGCATCCGGAAGTGGAGGGGGTCCTTTCAGTTTCAAGAATGACCTCCTCCCCCGCCCTCCCCCACCCACACCGCATTCGTTTTCTCCTAGGCCGAAGGATAATTTGATTGTTAACCCAAATATTTTTATAACTGTCACGCTAATATGCCCTCGCTCTCCTCTGCTGCGTGTCAACCATCTTCTGTATTGTTTCTGATAATGCCTGAATCCCCCTTCTTGCAGCTGTCACACTAATCGCTTGCCATATGGCCGTCCGAGTATCTTAGAGAGGGCGATGGACAACTGATTCAGGCCCTGACATGCTCTTATGCCATGAATGGAGGGAAAGAAAAAGAAATTCCTTATTGGATTCAGGATAAAAATAGATGGAGAATATTCCCTTTAAAGTTTAAACCAGCGGCACCTTTGAGCCTTCTTTTCCCGATGCCCATTTATGGTGCTAGCCCATTAAAGTTTAAACCAGCGGCACCTTTGAGGCTTTTTTGTTGTTTTTTGGTCCCTTGCACTCACTGCGAGCCGTATTGATCCGGTAGGCCGATTCCTGAAGGAAGAATGTGGCTCGTTCGTTAACGGTTTATAGGAAGAGAATGGCTGGGAAATGTACTGTTGGTTGAACCTCACACGTTTAGAATTAAAATTTAAAACTCGTTGGAACCCTATGCATACCGACCCCCTAACCGGGCTTTAGTTGAACCTTGACGTAGGCCATGTTCTGACTGCTCGAGGCGAGCACAGAGCTTGCCTTTGTCTTGGCGGCATCTGGCGCTCCTTGAATCAAGAGCAACAAAGTAAGGTATTCTGTGCATCGTCTTTAGGATGTCCTTTTTTTAGTCTAACTGCTGCCATTCGGTTATGAAAAAGAGATGAGATCAGGGAGACTGATTGCTCTTGGAATGTGGACGGTCTTTGCTGCTTTCTGTTCTTCAGTGATCAGGATGACTATGAAGTTGTGCGCAAGGTTGGCCGCGGAAAGTACAGCGAAGTGTTCGAGGGTATCAACGCTGACACGGGAGAGAAGTGTATCATCAAGATTCTGAAGCCTGTGAAGAAGAAGAAGGTGAGTTGACCCCATGAGTCCGTGAGTGAAGGAATATATGCTGAAAACGAGTCAAACGGTCAAATAGATCGAAGATTGCTCATTAAACCGCCAGTACACCTGGGCCTGGTGCTGTTTCATTGTGCGCCAAACGTTTCCGAACCGCCGGTGGCGCACATTTTTCGGTTTTGGCTGGCGTCGCCAGCCATCGTGGTCCGGTAGTCCCGTGCTGCAGAATTTTCGGAGTAGGTGACGAAGAATTTTCTACAACAAGGGGGGGGGGGTGTTCTGGTGGTTTAAGATATGGTCATTGTATTTAGCATAAGTTATCGAGTGATATTGCTGACTGTTGCTTTGCATCTTGTGTTTGTTTGTTTGTTTGTTTTTTCGCTTGTTGGCTTGTTGGCTTGTGTAATGTAGATTAAACGTGAGATCAAGATATTGCAGAATCTTTGCGGAGGGCCCAACATTATCAAACTTCTCGACATCGTCAGGGACCCACAGTCGAAGACACCAAGTCTTGTCTTTGAGTGTGTCAACAACACAGACTTCAAAGTCCTCTATCCAACTCTTCTTGACTATGACATCCGATACTACATCCACGAGCTGCTGAAGGTGGGTGCTGTTGCTTGTGCTTGTGGTCAGGTTCTTTCTGATAGATTCTCATTCTCAAGCCGTTTGATCGTGATATCCACTTGCTGATGTCATAGATGTCATTATCAAATCATTGCCTAGTGCTGGATGATCAGCCTGGCAGCATGATTTCGTATGAGCCAGTTCAGTGGCGGGCTGGTGTTAGAGAGGTGGGTAGGGTGTGGTCTGGTCTCTGTCTACTTGCTTGATGCGTTGCAATGACTCTATGAGATTTTTGCAAGGCATCAAGCAAGTAGACTGGAACTCCACCGTGATGAGAATGTATTTTAGCGGAACAAGTGGACCCCGCCACGGCTACGTTGTGGCGCACAGCAACACTCTCTGATGGCGACAGTTTGCTCATTCTATCGACGCAAGTAGCGCGCGGCGAGGCGTTGGGTTGGAGACTTATCGGCGCTCTCTCTCTCTCTCTCTCTCTCTCTCTCTCTCTCTCCCTCCTTCCCCCCCCCTGCCACACACACACACACACACACACATATTCCATCGATAGGATGAGCAAAATCGGAATGAATCTTCCGCTGAAACGCGGGAACATACACTGCCACTTTTTGATTTGCTCATTCTATCGATGCAAGTAGCGTGCAGCAAGGCGTGGGGTTTGAGACTTACTGTCTCTCTCTCTCTCTCTCTCTCTCTCTCTCTCTCTCTCTCTCTCTCTCCCCCCGCCACACACACACACACACATTCCATCGATAGGATGAGAAAAATAGGAATGAATCTTCCGCTTTTGCTCATTCTATTGATGCAAGTAGCGTGCGACGAGCTGCGGGGTTGGAGACTTAGCTGTTGGCCGAGGTTGGAGGTTTATTGTGTCTCTCTCTCTCTCTCTCTC
>BFEA01000026.1:97787-117173 GCA_003427395.1 Chara braunii | reverse complement strand
TGTCAGCACCCCGCAAGCCTGGCAACGTATACTGCAGTGTGCTGGCAGAGGCAGGTCTATCGCAGAGCTGGGTAAACTGGGGATAGGAGTGGGGGTAGAACGGGGTAAAACTAGCAGTTGTACCATTTTACCCGATCCACCGGATACATAGCCAACTGTGGGTCCATACAAATCATGGACATAATTCCGTATACCCGGGGCAAATTATCAACATACTTCGGGATCAGCGAGCACCGGGGCAAGTTTAAGGTATACCCAAGTACTGGATGGCAGGCATGACTCCCATACCCAGCAGCTGTTTGGCCACAGTGGTTCACACACACACACACACAGAGACACACACACGCACACACACACACACACACACACACACACACACACACACACACACACACACAGGCATGCGAGTGGCATTCAGGAGGCCGTGGGTTCAGTCTCCACTGACCACCTGTGGCATTCTTGGTGACAACCGAGATAGTTGGCTTGGTCTCATCATTCGGTATTGGTAGGGTCTTTGGCCATCACGGGCTTGGGTGTGTGTAGGGGTGGAGGTTGTGTGTGGTGTGTGGGAGAGTGCTGGTCATTGTCACTGCTGTTACTCGATGGGGCGGGGGAAGGACATGGGAGGTGCAGCTACTGGCAAAATACTTGGTCTTTGCGTTAGCCCATTAGGGCGGGAATCAACATGCATTTCGGGAATTGTGAGAGGTAGCTATACTTGCAGGCGTCCCCTGTATAGGCTTAGGAGGCTTAGGAGTAGTGGTAGGTAGGTAGTGAAAGGTGAAATTGAGAGAACAATATATTTAATTTGAAGAAAACACCGCCCTAAAGACGCCGCATGGCGTCTTTCACGCTGTGCCGACCTGCCGGACGTCGCCAAATTCATCTGAAGGTGATGAATTTCACCTCGTGAAGGCCAGTACATTCGTATTGATGCAGCCCTTGTGAATTTTACCGCGACAATGGAGAAATTTGCCTGCAGTTTCCGCTAAAGAAACTCAAAAATGGGCTCTCCTATAGGTTGTGTGCTCGGGGCTGCATGGGCCCTTAAGTCCTCTCCTCTCTCTTTCCACTACCGTATGAGAAACATGTGGAGGGCAAAAGCAGCACCTCATTTCTATTGCCTGGGGGAAGTAACTCCCAGAAGCGTAATTAGTTCCCGTACTGTTCCAGGAGCCGCGCGACTATCTTGTGAATCCTGGCGCCTCCGGTTGAACTGGTTTGCGATAGAGCCAATGGATATGGCGGGAAATTCAAATTTATACGACAACGAGTTCTTTTTGACATGGGCATGCGTCGCCAAGCCCTTGTCCGTTTTCGTTCTATGAACAGCAACCGGCTGACATTGCTGAACAGCCATTACGATTGACAATCATTAAACTTTCTCAATAGCTGCACTCTCTCTCTCTCTCTCTCTCTCTCTCTCTCTCTCACACACACACACACACACACACACACAAACTAGCACGAAGGAATGCATGTGCGCTCCACACCTGGACATCTCCTTGCAAAGAATGAGCGGCATCGCCTTGTAGCTGTTAACATGCGCTAAGAAGGACAAGGGAGTAGAATCAGTTGATGGTCGCATGATTGATTTATGATCAGGGGCTGGGAGAGGTAGGTGAAGTTCCCTTCTTTCTTATCGGCCTTCTGGGAATATCAGTGCGTTCACATGGAGGCGGAAGTGGAGGGGTGGTCGTGACCAGAGAAGGGTGCCTCCGGTAATCTCTACTTCCAGTTACACATTGCCGGTCCTATTACTTATCCAGTACTTCTCTCGTCTTCCCCGTTGTTTGTCCTCCTCCCTCTCCTTTTTCGGTAAGGGCCAACACTTCCAAGCGAGGGCGACAAGAAGTGACCAGGCTGGCTGCATGGCAATGTCGGCAAACCTTCCGGCTGGCCACGTGGCAATGTCGGCTGCAGACGCGGCATTGTTATTCAATGTGCATGTGCAGGGGACTCGTTGTCTGCGTCAATGCTGGTGGGTACTGCGAATCGAGATCTCGTTTTGTCGATTTTCAAACAATTACAAAGGGACAGGGAATGAGTCGCCGAGGAACTTACTGCGCTCGATGGGCAGCAGTTATCGTGACACATCAGCAAAAAAAAGTGTGTCCAACGGCTATGTCTGCTTGGAGGAGACAGAGACAGGTGAAGAAGTGGAGGTAGGCAGAGAAAAAATTTAAGACTGCAATGCAAAGGGACACGAGGAGAGGATATGGCAGCTGTCACCATAGCTTCGTGGAGGACGGGGAGGAGGACATCGAGGAGGAGAAGGAGAAGCTGGACGAAGTGGGAGAGGGGCGGTAGAGGAAACCTTCTCCATCTCGTGGGAGAAGACCGCATCAACAAGCATAGCAAAGGTGCTCCCTTCCATAAATGCCACACGGCAGGAAACGACTAGGGAAGCCTCGATGATCCTTGCCGGCTCTTTATCCCAATCCTCCATCGCCTTATTGCACGCAGCACATGTTACACATGGCAGATGGAGGGCTTTCTCTGCGTCGAACTTCTTCTTTTTCTTCTTCTTCTTCTTCGCTCTCTAGTGAGGCAGCTGGTTATGAGAACCGGAGCAATGGAGAGAAGAAATCTGGTACAATACCCATTGAAACGTCATAACACTGATGTCGAGGAAGAGAAGCGGGAGAAGGTTAGCAGATTGAGAAACAACGACGATGAGCCGTTTGAAACCAAATACCTATAAAAGTATTTGGCCATGCCTTTGCAGTCTACACAACGACAACATCAACTACCAAGACGGGGCCGGTCTGGGATGAAAAGGGTGTGCACGCTTTACCGTGACACTTGAAAGAATGTCCTCGCCATTGAGGCCGGGGGCAAATCAGTGAGAAAATTTTGAGAGTATGAGCGTGCATTGTTCTGAAGCACGCTGTGATGGTTAGGATCAGTAGTAATATCCTTCGACCAAAAAGGTCGAGGGATCGAAGGGTTGATTGGGTTAGTGCGGTGTTGGGTAGATCGATGACACACACCAAGACTTGGGCTGGTACCTGTCTACCTACCGGTACTGAGCATCTGAAAATGTCAATTTTTGTCTTCCTTTGCTCAACTTCGAGTACCCGGCACATCTACCTCTACTTGGTGTGGTACTGACCTACCTGCTACTCGAGTGTTTCCTGCTGCTCTGAAGTGTCTTGGGCCTCTTTCTCCTGCACTTGAGTGTTTTCCCCGCCGTGACCCTCAATGTCGTGGCCACAGCTAAGTACCGTCCCTTCGGCCCTTCCGATCAACCAAGTGCCCTAGCGGGTCACACACATGCTCAAGCCGATAAGCACTCAGGTAGGCAAGCAGGCCAGCAAGCGTGCACTCGCATTGACTTAGAGTTGGGTTTGGGCCACTGGTCTGACAAAGCCCTGCTCCTATACATACAACAAGAGCTACTCTTCTTCAAATCGTAGTAGGAGTTAGTTTAGTAGGTTTCGGGCAAGATTGTCAAGCTAGAGGAAGAGGGATCGAATCTGCCGTTCCCCCCGAACACAATGCACCCTCGTTTTGATTGTGTCTGGACAGAAAGATAGTTTGTATACATTCATTATAAGGGTGCGTTATGTTTAGGGGAAGACAGTAACTTTTTTTTTCTGCCATAAGGGAATTACGTTTAATCTCGACTCCGGGCGTGGGGGGGCTTGAACCCGTGATCTCCGCGTCGGGGGTTAGTTAGAGGTTAGTTGAGCCTAAGCCCCGGATCCGTCAGGTGGCTCGACGGCCAAATTAGTAGCGACGTTCAGTTTTCATTTTTTTTTCTTTTCTTTTTTCCTCCTTTTCTTTTTTTTCCTTTTGTTTTTATGTTTTTTTTTTTCTTTTTTGTTTTTTTTATGAAACAAAATGCACAAGTTACTCGAAAAACCTGCTATTTAGGGTGGATTTGTTTGAGCGGGGCTTACTCGGCTAGCGCGCAGTCGAAAACTCGGAGGTTCCACCGGGGACGTCTCGACTCACCTTCGCCGAGTCCGACAAAGTTAAGTTAGTACCATGGAGCGGGAAGGAAGTGCGTAAAAGAAAGTAGACACGAGAGGAGTAAGAAGAAGGAGAAGGAGAAAAGAGAAAGGGGAAAAGCGGGTTTGACCTAGTCGGTGGCCGATAACGTCGTGAGGGTGGATTCGTGACCCACTCGACTTGTTGGAATACACGCTTGTGCCAGTCATCCTCCATGGTATGGTCTCGATATGTTGTATATCGTAAAGGATCGTCTTGCGCAGCAGGGAGCGACGAGCAGACGACGACGACGAGAGGGAGAGAACATGTATGTTTTCTATCCCGCGACAGAGTCCCCTGTACCTCCACTGGTAGAATGAGCTAAAACGAATGAACATATTGCTAGATATGGAAAAATACACTACTACGTCTACGTGTGTGAGTGTGAGTGTGTGTGTGCGTGTGTGACCGATTGCGCAGCTTGCCTCAATCTACTTCCTCGATAGGATTAACAAATCAAAGGAATCTAACACTAAAAGAGGAAATGTATGTGTGTGTATACGATCACATGTGTGTGCATGTGTGTGTGAGTGTGCATGAGTGTGCTTCAGGCGCGCGGGTGATCGCATGGTACTTCGATCGATGGGAAAAGCATAAATGAATAAATCGACCATTTGGACTAGGAGATATACACTGCCGCACTCATTTGTATGTGTGTGTGTGAGTGTGCGGATGTGTGTGTATGTATGAGTCGCTGATTTTGCGGCTTACTCCCTGGAGACTTTCAGCGATAGGATGAACAGCATCGAATGAAACTTTCGTTAGAACATGGAGATCTACACTACTACGTGTATGCGTGTGTATGTGTGAGTGTGAGTGCGTGTGTTTGTGTATGCACTCGTGTGTGTATATTTGTGAAAGAGATAGAGGGTGTCTTCCCTTCTGGTCTGGTGTATCCTCATGGAGAAGCGCAGTAGCCCCCATCTTCCCGCACCTACCATCGCTTCTGACAAGCTTCGATAATCCCTGCCCATTTCCCCTATCCTCTTGTGCTTTTGAGACGTGGGGATTGCTATAGTGTGCGAGAAAGAGGGCGCTAAACAACTACCACGGAGTGAGAGAGAGAGAGAGAGTAGGTAGGACTCATGAAAAAGCGCGTAGAGGTGGGAAAAGAAGAAGAAGAAGAAGGGGGAAGAGAGTTGTGCGCGAAGAGCGGCGTCGCGCGCAAGAAGACGAGAGAACTGCGAACAGGGAGGCGGAGACATGCGCATGAGAGGATTGTGATGACGAGAAGTGTGCAGGAAGGGACAAGGCATGCGCGAGAAAATAGCACAAACAAGAAAAAGGGGAGATGAACGCGCAGAGGAAGGAAGCGTGCGCAAATGGAAGCAGCAGGAGAAGAACCTCACACTCTCACTTTGACTGTACCAGACCGAAAAAGATAGGTAATATACGTTTATTATTATTATGATTATTATTAAGGATTATTATTTTTCATGTTGATTTTATTATCATTGCTATTATTATTATTATTATTATTATTATTATTATTATTATTGTTAATTGAAGCTGTTTAATCTTACTGGGATGGGTGATGTTCCGTGAGGTTGGACCCGTCTTTGGCCCGACTTGTTGGAATGCACGCTGATGCTCGTCAAGCTTTCCGTGCTGTAGTCTCGACGTTCAACACATCATGACAGAAAATGTTGCTGTTGCGGTTCTGCTGCAGACTTGAGGGATGTGTGATGCATTCGTTGATGGCGACGTGAGGTTGGTCCGTCATGCGCTCGACTGTTGGAATGTGGGTTTGTGTCTGTCATGTCCTCCGCTCTATGGTCACGATATGTTGCGCTTCGTGACAGATCATATTGCATTGCGGTGTCACTGCTATTGGATGAAGGCTATGATAGCAATCGCCCTATGTTTCTCCACCGGGAGATTGTGACGACAACATAGAGAGAGAGAGTGAGAGAGAGTCTGACAGACAACAATAGACAAAGACAAACAGACAACAACAGACAGATAAACAGACAAAACAGACAATGTCATACAAACAAACAGACAAAACAAACGTACAGACATACATACATAGAGACAAGCAAATATACAGACAAAACAAACATACAAACAGAGACACAAGCAGACAGACATATAGACAAACAAACAGGCGGACAAAGATGGATAGAAAGTCAGACAGACAAGGAGAGAGAGAGAGAGAGAGAGAGAGAGAGAGAGAGAGAGATGGATCTTACCTTAGCGGGAGGAAGCTAAACTACTCTGCAGGAGACTCACCGTTGAATCCCGAATACAACGCACCTCACTTGGACTGTGTTGAAAGGGAAGGATAACTTGTATACTTCCATTATCATAATATTGTTATTGTTGTTGATATCATTATCATTATTTTATTATTATAATTGTTATTATTATATTATTATTATTATTATTATTATCAAGGTAACCGGCGTTCGGGACGGGCCGAACACCCGAACCTGAGCGCCCGAACGTATGGGACCCCTTGGGGATGCGTTCGGCCCTTCGGGCCGAACGCGGACCCAAAAAAAAAAAAAAAAAAAAAAAAAAAGTCATAAAAACAATCTGAAAAAAAGATATGTTATGGAGAGAAATAAATTAAGCAAGATTTGCCCGAGCATTACATCCGAATTCCGTACCAAATTTGGATTGAAAATAAAATACGGAAAACAAATACTAATAAAAAAAATAAATAAAAATAAAAAAAGAATTAAATTTAGTGAGTGTGCCAGCATATTTTCGACACCTCCATCTCTGGCGATTTTTCATTTTTCTTTTGGCATAGCTAAATGCCCTGAAAATTTACAGATGTGTACTTCACATAATACAAAAGCCACTAAAAAAATTTCAAAAAATAATAAAATTGTTTAGATCCCAAACTAAGTGAAAACAAAAAGTAAAAAGTGAAAAAATACGTGGGCGAGCACGTTTTGACACCGCGATGTTTGACGATGTTTAATTCTTATTTGGGTTAACCAAATGACTTGAAAATGTCCAGGCATGTACCTCACGTTATAGAGAAGGCAAGAACGCTCGTCCATACGGAAATCTGCGCGGGGACCTCCCTACGTACGGGCTGGTGACCATGATTATTATTATTATTATTATTATTATTTAATAATTATTGTTATTTTATCATTGTAATGATCCCAGACTAGAGATACATGTTAGACGTCGTATAGTACTAATAGTCTCAAATCTGCACAATGTCTCCGGTAATGGTGAAAGTGATATCTGATACAATGTCTTGTTACCAATGATCGCAAAAGAGTGCAGGGGGAATAAACAAATGAGATGGTAGAAGAGATAATCGATGACCATCGAGAGTAACTTAGCTTTACCTCCTTCTTCTTCAGGATTCCCCTTGCACCACGTCATCAATCAATAATAGTAACGAATCTGATAAATTCTGCTCACACAGAAGTGCCATGTGACACTCTTATCTCCTGAAGACTATAAAGACGACAGCAGAATACGGTAACGTCGTCGACCTCAGGTGAGTATCAGATCCCAATCATCCACAGATCCCAATCTCCCTCCTTCTCGCAACCTGTCACCTCATGTAAATAGTGTGGCCAATGCCATGTCAGTTGTAAAGACAGGACGCATGCGCCACATCAGCATGAAGACAGGTGGCAACGCCGCAGCAGCAATTTAGACTGATGGTCTGCACCACAGCAGTAATGTAGACTGATGGCCTGCGCTATATCAGCAATGTAGACAGATGGTCTGTGCCACGTCAACAATGTAGACAGGTGGCAGCGCCGCATCAGCAATGTCTGGCGCACAGAATAGACAATGTCAGCATGCTGCCACAGTCCCGCTTCGTCGTCCACAGAGCCATCGTCAAGCCAACATCAAGGCAACATACCAAAACTGAATGTTGACCTCTTGGAAGACCAAGCTTTATATGATGTTTTGACGAGGTTGTCTGGCCTCAGGTCTCCCACCCGCAGTCGTACAGATTGACTCACAGCCGAGGGTCTGGATTATGTACAGATGCAGACTTCCTTTTGTTACTGATGCTGTCTGGGTACCTGCCTACAAACAGACAGTAGAACAGACAAACAACAGACAGACCGACAGACAAGAGGATAGACAGACAGACAGACAGCCACAGACAAACACAAACGGACAAACAGACGGACAGACACGAACAAACGCAAACAGACAACCAGACAGACAGGGAAAGAGAGAGAGAGGGAGAAAGAGAGAGGGGGGTGATGATGTGCGGGCACATACCTAATCTTGGCAATGATTTACAAGGGTTGACATCTTCATGTACTTCGATTCTGCTCCTGACGTCAACTAGATGCATTGACAATTTGTAGGGCGCTAGTAAGCTGAGTTATCGCAGTATGGGCGTGGTGTGCAAAGTAGGGGAATGAACCTTGGGTACCTATGTTAGTGACGACTAGAGTATGTTCGCATTGATGATGGGATGCAACATTCTGATTCTTCGTTGGTGTAGTACCGGTGCAATTACACTTTCGGGGCAGTACCGGACTTCCTGGCTTTCAATATGATTTTGCCATCCGAAATTTGTTAATTCATTTTCTTTACATTATTATTATTGCACGTGCGTAAGCGGGTTTGGGGTGCACTCGTAGGTGTTGAGGGGTGTGGGGCGCTGCAGTACAGCAGGGTGCTAGCAGCCATAACTGGACTGCAGGACGTCAGGGGGAGATGTGCGGCGGTGCCTTTCAGGAAAGAGGCACGGTGTGAGTTGAGAAGGGTGATGAGAGAAGGTGGAGATACGTACTTGGTGTATGTGTGAGGTCGGCATTAGTGTTGACGTCATGTACATTAATCTTCGAAGTCGAAGTGAGCCTGTTGCAAGAACATAGGTGGGATAGGCAGGATGAATATAGTAGACTGGGCACCAAACATTAGGAGCGGTATTGAATACTGCATTAATAAGGATTGCGGGTTTGTACATTCGCCCACAAGATTACTATACAACTCTTATTTGAATGGTATCTTGGTGTAATTGAAATCTCTACTTCTTACATGGTTTTTTTGACTTCCGCGTGATTCCTGCAACTTGGTTTTCTATTTATTGCTCTCACTCACTTCCCTGCATTATTATTATTATTATTATTATTATTATTATTATTATTATTATTATTATTGTTATTATTATTATTATTATTATTATTATTATTATTATATCGTTATCATTATTATTATTTATTTATTTATTTATTTGTAATTATCCTTTTACCGCGTGTTTCGATTGGATCGGTAACACGATCAGACACGTGCATGTGAACCCCATGCCTAGCTAGAGCCATGGTCGGCTTCACGCGCGCTGATTTAATGTAAGTCCTAAAGCACGTAAAATCATCTAGGCAGAGCGGCATGAAGATGAAATGGAAAAGGTAGAGAAAAGAAAAGAAGGAAGAGGGAAAAAAAAGAAATGAAAAAGGAGATAAACAAAATGGATGAGGATAAAGAGGAAGAAGAATATAGATGCGAAAAACAAGAAGACAATCTATGTCTTTTCTCATTCTAATCCTGTAAACCCTTGTTTTCATTACCCTCGACTACTTTATATCTAATAAATGTATGGATATAAAAGAGTGGTACAAAACGGGTAATAGGATAATGTTCATATGTGAGGAACATCCTATTACTCGTTTGTACATACATACATATTTTAGACTGTTAGGTTGACAAACAAGAAGCGGGGGATCCGTGTGCGGATCATCCTTTTGTCTAAGTCTAAGCCAGTTGGACTAAAAGAGTGGTGGGATAGTCATGTGTGAGTCATCCCATCACTTATTTAAGTCGAGATTGCACGAGATTCAAAAGATAATAGGTAACTCCAGTGTGGGTTGATGTATATATCAGTTTGAGTCTAAACTAATTAGTAGTGAAGGAGGGGGTGACATACTCTTGTGTGAGTCCCCCTACTGCTCAATCGAATCCATACTGATTGGTAAGTATGAGATGTAGGCTCTTGTGCACTTCATGTAGGGTCATGTAAGTTGTTAGGGAGGTGTTGAGACTTTGTTGATCGGTTAGACTATATTATATTCCTCGGTTAGAATTGAAGTTATTGCTGAACTTCATGTAAGGTGATATAAGTAGTTAGGGAGGTGTTGAGACTTTGTTGATCTGTGTGTGACTGCATGTCATCTTAATGAAAATGATGAATTATGAATTTAATACAAGACTACATGTTGTTGCCTTATGGGAATAGGTTGGTTCGCCAACTTAATCATCACTCACCCATGACACCCACACTTTGCATCAACCTTTGCACTAAATAACATTTCTGATTTTTTGGTCAATGTCTGAAGGGTCTGTATTTGGTCAAAGGAGGTCCTTCAATGACCGAGTCGATAAGGAAAGTTGTGACTGAGAGGTTTGAAAGCGTTAGTGTAATGTGTGTGAAAGTGAATGAATGGTTGACTCTGTTAGGATTGCGAAATGTTTTTCTTTTGTTATGTTAGTAAAACGAAAAACCACGTGTTATTCACTCAGCTCGCATTGACATACTTATAATTATCCGAACCTTGACTCAACCACTTCGTCGACGCCCAACCTTTGTTTATTTGGTTTTGATTTTTCGACTTTACTCCTTCTTAATGCTCAATAAATGAGGATAATTGGCGAAGACTGAGAGCCTTATTCATGCCATTCTCTTTTAAAGGTCACGGGTCTATCTCTTATTCATGATGCATGTTTGAAAGGTCATGAACCTACCTTTATCTTGATGCAGCTTTGAAAAACCATAAACCTGTTTTCTTTGTGATGTCTGTTTGAAAGGCCAAGAGCCTATTGATTGTTTCTCTTTCAAAGACAAAACTTTGTTCATTCTTATGTTTGTTTTTGCTTTGTGTAAAAATGTAAAAGGCATCTCCTTTGTTTTTAAGTCTCAACCTTGGAATTATATTCTTTGTGTGTGTATCGATTCGAAAGAACTTATATAGTGTATATAATTTACGGGTTAAGTTCATATATAATAGGACATAGCATGCACAAAAGATCGTTAGTCAAGTCGACATGAATAGTAAGTCGGTCTGGGAGATCAACGCCCCGATGTCCGACACGTAAACGGGTCAGTCTTAGGCGTTCAACCACACGTATGTCTATGCTACGGCGATCGAGCAAACGCCATCGGTCGACTTACCTCTGCGATTACTTATATAGTATATATAATTTACGGGTTAAGTTCACACGTAATAGGACATATCATGCGCGGAAGATCGTCAGTCAAGTCGACATGAATAGTAAGTCGGTGCGGGAGATTAACGTCTCGATGCCCGACACGTAAACAGGTCAGTCTCAGGCGTTCAACCGCGTGTATGTCTATGCTACTGCGATCGAGCAAACACCCTCGGCCGACTTACCTCCGCGATTGCAAATAAAAGTCTTCGTACGCGAGTCCGTAGCTCAACAGGGATACGCCTACCTAAGGGTGGTGACAACCCCTCAGGTAGAGGTGAGTTGTACCTCGCCAAACTTTGTTCTGTCGCAGGGAGCCGCGAGAGGTATAATTGGCACACACGGTCGGAGTGGTATCTTCAACTGACTCAAAAAACAATACCTTAATGTTATGTGACACGAACGTGAGTTCTTGCACTCTTCGCGGGGTGAGGGACCCCTGTGCTCGACAACGAGGTGTCGAGCGAATTGGTCCGGCACCGTACAAAACGGGGTGGGACCCTCCCGACCACATAACGCAGGAGTTGGTATTAATCCTCGTCGCGAATACACATGGAGCTTTTCCGCAAGCCGCTCCGGCCGAGTGCGCCAGCCATACCTCTCCCGAGCCGCAAAGATAGGGCCTACGCGAGGCATGACTTATCTCCACCTTACGGGAGTTGTCACCTCTCATCGGTGGGCGTATCCCCGCCGAGCTACCAGTCCACAGTACGAAAGCTAATCAGTTGCAATCGCAAAGGTGGACCAACTGAGGGCGTTTCTCGTTCGTTGTAGCATAGGGGGTATGCGCGGTTTTACGCCTCTATCGGACCCGCACGCGAACCGACTTGGGGGGCTGAGCTCCCAAATGTGACTCGTCGTCAGGCGACTAGGACACATCTCACACACCATGCGTACACCACTCTAGGAACATAAAAATTAAAATACACACAGACACTCACATATACGGAACAACGCAGAATAAACAACACGCCAACACTCCAAGTCCCTTAGTAGCCATCCCATAACTCTCCGAGGCGGAAATTGAATAGGCGTCGCGCGCGAGATTTCGTATAAAACCGCGCGGACGCAGGACGTTCCCATATCGACTAGCAATGCAAGAATACGCAAGCAGTCGCAATGATGACGTACTATGCAGTGCTCATAATCAAGCGGTCCCTCGTGAAACCGAGTATCACCTATGACACTCGAGAGTCAGACTCGAAGTATCCTGAAGGCTTACCCCTTCACGATATTGCACGGCTGAAGGTACAGCCGTGCGGCCTCCGCGGCACCTCCGGCCTTTAGGCCGAGTGTCCCTGCAGGCAGGGTAAATAGGCTCTGCGCGGGGGGTGATCCCTTGCATGCAGAGTCTAGGACCTGGGATGTCTTGGACAAGGACCTTAAATCCAAGCCCAGTACCAACGTCAGAGTAAGAAACCTTCAAGAAGCATACAACAGATAGATAAATTTTATTTCCTTTTTCAATCTCAATCCTAATTAAACCTTCAAGTGTGGGTCTCTCGGGCAACGCAAACACCCAATATAGGTATATACTTGTATATACGTAAAAGAGGAGAAAGTATGTGACGATCACTTCTCACAATCACAGTGAAACTCCTCACAACTATATATATGTGTGCGATCGCAGACAGTCAATCCAAAATCCGAACCACATGACATACATGCAATCACATCAAGGAGCGAACCAAAAGTTCGTACACTACACGGAGTGAACTTCAACCAATTTCTATACTCATACCCCTCGTTTTAGTCATGCTAGCCCCAACCTTTGTCCAACCTCTCATAAATTGAATACTCAGTACCTTTGTTAAATGACCATTCAATAAAAGTCCGGGTGAAAACCTTAATAAAACAATAAACATCACAAGGGCTAAAACCTGTTAGGTTGAGTATTTGAGGATGAATTGAAGTTTAGTCGTAGACCGATGAATTGGTAACAAACTTGTTATCAATGATAACAGAAGATGATCCTTGTAGGATCAAGTTGAATCTAGTCTTGATTTCGAATCAAATGTTCAAGAGGACCTGTAACATAAGACATGCCAATCCCTAAGCTAAATCTATGAGTCCAAATCGAGAGTAATCTTCATATCACGATTCCACAAAAAATCATCCTACTTAACTAGCATGAGTCTACCCCTAAGTCAGTGCTAAAAGAAAAGATAGACTTTTGGCAGAATCTCCTCCATATAGAGTGAATTGTCATAACTGTCACCTGTCAAACTATAATCCAACTCCTCTAAACTAAAAAAATTTCGGCAGCGCTGCCCGTAGAAAAAGTGTCTTCTCATAGTTTATGATATCTCAAATATGAAAAAAAAACAACCTCTAATTCTGGAAAGTTAAATTTTGTCTAACTCCCTGAATTAGTAAAAACATTGGGCAGCACTCCCTTTAGAAAAAAAGACTTTCTATATTTTTACTAAGTCAAATATGAACTCGGAAGCAAAATCTGAGTTCAACTACGACAAAATTTAACTAACTCCTTAACTTTGTATAAATTTCGGAAACACGCCCTTAAAAAAAGTGCTAATCCAAGATTTTCATAAAGTTAAGTTCAGAATCCAAAGCGACGTTGACTTCTCAAGCTCCAATTTTGTCGACCTCCCTGAATTAACAAAAATACTGGCAACACTCTCTTTAGAAAAGAGGATTCTCCAGATTTTTACTAAGTCATATATAAAAGTCCAACAAGTTGAACTTTGAAAAAACTAAATCTGACGAATTCCTTGGTTTTGTAGAAGTTCGGCAGCGCTTCCCGTAGAGAAAGTGACTTATCAAGATTTATACAAAGACCAAGTAAAATAAATGAGCCCAGAAAATGCAGCAATCGATCTGAGTAAATAATCTTAGCTCAGAAAATGAAGGAATTGAAACTAACTCCTATGACTCTAGCACGTGGCGAGCATCTAAAGCGACTACCTATCAAATTGAAACTCATACCAAGTAGGAATCTAACTCAGTCGCATGCAAGGCCAAACAATAAGGAGTAAGCACTCTCACCATTCCCAAGTCAAAATCCTCATAGACAGTTCATGGATCTTTCTGATGATTTACCCTTTATACCTAGCTTACATATGGCGTAGTGCTAGACTATTCAACTTAGAAACAACGTCTAGCATGCCTTTAGGATATACACGAACAGGTTGCACAACTACTTTTCTCTTCTTTGGGCGTATGACTAAACTATTCAGTTTAGAAACAATGCCTAGTCGCCCTGAACTGTTAATAGCCAAAGTTTAATAATTTCCTGACTTTGTTTTTAAAACAAATGAAAATATGGGCAGGGGACTGAGCCATTCAGCTTAGAAACAATGCGCAATTTGCCGAGATTACTTCCAATTATACTTAGTAATTTCCCTTATTTTCTTAGTGATATGTCTTAGCGCTGAACCATTCAGCTAAGAAACAATGTTCAACTGTCAATTTACATGCAAGTATAGATAAAGTATTTTCTGTTTATACTTAGTTTATACTTACGTGTGTGGTTTTTAGGCTAAACCATTCAACTTAGAAACAATGCTTAGCCTTAGATCATGAATCCTCCCTAAAAAAATAAACAAAAGACTTAACTTCAGGTGAGAAACAATGTTCAACCGATCCTCAAACCATTCAAAGTATGAAGTTTGATTTTTTAGTCCACCTTCAGTGAGAAACCCTAAGAGAAACTGACCGATCAAGTCATTCACTTAGAAATAATGCTTGGTCTCAAAGATCAGTCAGACAAACCCTCAGAAATAAACACAGCAACTAGGCCATTCAACTTAGAAACAATGTCTGGTTCTTCAGGAAACGGTCAAATAAACATAGCCCTGGTTCATTCAGCTTAGAAACAATGCTCAGTCCTTAGTTGACCCAGTCAAACGCATGCAAACTGCCTTCCTCCCACCTTCCTCCAGTTCATCCCTTAGTTTGCTTTCAGTCAAAATAAAGAGAAACTTAAGCTTTTCACACACATTCCTTTCATTTAGTCCGATTAAATCCTGAAAGAAAGTAAAATCATAGGGGAACACAAGCATACAACCAGTTAAACTAAAAGAAAATAGTCAAACAGGGGCATAGTGGGGTCATACATACAGAAAGAGGTATACCTGTTGGTTCCCTGCCTTCAAAACCTCGCCTAGGTTCCGACATGGCCCCCTCAATCGGTGGGTGGACTCCCCACACAGTTTTACTGTGGTCCTACGGGTCGCAATCCCGCTTGCCGCATTCCTCTCAGAACCAGTAGACCAAACTTAGAGAAAAAGAAACTTTAAGTCTCTCAGATCCAAGGAAGGCGCACTCAGACTCGTGTAAGAGGGCCTTGTATCCTTGATGCGCTTGAGGGCCTCGCAATGGCAGCCAAGACGTGTTGCAGCCTGGTCAACTGAGGTCAGACTGCCGTTGTTGACTGTCCGGTGACTCTCCAAGTTGCAACGAAGATACCCTCCACCTCAACGAACTCAGCCGCTTCGTAAAACTTGTGGTAAAAAATGCCAAGGCCACTGCTCAAGACACCAGCCGTGCACAACGAACACAAGAGCTATGCGCAGTAACAGAGGTTTGTAGCAGCGCATAACATGAGGCATAACTTTATGCAACAACACGGAGATACGAAGCAAAACACTGCGGTATAGCGCTGCACATCAATACCACGGTAGGACCCGGTTATAGAGAGCACAACTTTATCGTGCAACAGACCCTGAGTATTGCAAATGTATGTAACACAGGCTGGTTGTATCATGCTAAAGGTCAGAATCGAGTTGGTCTTAGTCACTTGTTGGCTCAGGTAGGACGCCTGCACTTATCTCCTAGCAGTCGCACTACTCTGACAAAACTCCCTGCTTGTCTCTCCTTTTCTTCCCGTCGTTTTGCTTACTCCCCCCGCGCATATCTCCTTCTCTCTTTCAACGCACCTTGACTCTAATCCCCTGCCAAGTTCACTATCAACAACACGAAGGGCACAATCGTGATGACAGATAGCAGAAGCTCAACAACACGAGGGACGCAATCATGATGAATGACAGCAGGAGCTCAGCAGCACTAAAGGCGCAATCGTGATGACAGACAATATCGACTCCAACAACTCCACTGCATGATCATGGCGAGGTGGGAGGGTTGAGTCCTTTCCCCTACCAAAATGTGAAAAAATGAGAATGAATCTTTGGCTAGAACCCGGAAAGATATAGTCGCTCCTTGGAGGCGATCACCATGATGAGGAGTCGATGAAGATCACGAGCACGAACCGCTTGCGAACGAATTCAGTGACAAAAAAGGATGATCGTCGTGTTTAGACCACAAGTACGATGACAGGAAACGCTCAAAGAAGAGTGTGACAAGGGGCACAATTATCTACAACTAGGCTACTTCAGTTCACTGTATACCAACACAAACGAACCTTCCGCTTAAACATGAACCAAATATAGGTCTGACTTCCGCTTTTTTCCACTCGTCTTTGCCAACCCCTTGCACCCATTAACGCCTATTCTAACTAGACTAATAACTAACTTTCTAATCTAACCCCTCTATCGGATTCGCCTTACTTTAGAACACGGGTTTTGACTTTTACTTCGCCAAAACTCATCAAGGAATAAGAACACTATGGGCTTTTTCCCTTTTTCATCACTCCCTTCTTCGTTTTCACCATCTCCTGCACACCATCTTTCCTTGTAGCACCAACTCCTTAGCTAAAACTAAGCTTAGATTTGAGTTTGCCCTAGTATAAAACCCCTGGCTACACCTCTCTTTGCCCTGATCTTACTTGTAGGTGGGTGAAATCTCGCTCTTGCACTCTCGCCATAGCTCCCTTAGTCGCAGCTCATGACTATCATAGCATCGAAACTGCGTTCCCAGTACAGATTCCGACTCTGTAGATCGATTCGCCCGGGGTCATAATCCTGAGATCACCTTCTCCCCCTCTAGAATCGACTACGGGACGATTGAACTCCCCTTCTCTACTGTATTATTCCGTTCTCCATTTACCATCTCCGATTCCACCTTAGGCCGGTCCCCGTCCAGGTTCACTCACTTTTATTTTCTCGCCCGTCTTTATTGAGTATCCGCGCGCTTGTTTCCCCTTTCGCCTCGCTTTAGCACACTCTTCGACCAGCGTCCGTCTCTCTTCGTTCGGTAGCAGCAGCCCACTACCCTGAACCTGGGGTTTTGACTTTTACTTCTCCAAAACTCATCAAGGAATAAGAACACTACAGGCTTTTTCCCTTTTTCATCACTCCCTTCTTCGTTCTCACCATCTCCCGCACACCATCTTTCCTTGTAGCACCAACTCCTTAGCTAAAACTAAGCTTAGATTTCAGTTTGCCCTAGTATAAAACCCCTGGCTACACCTCTCTTTACCCTGATCTTACCTGTAGGTGGGTGAAATCTCGCTCTTGCACTCTCGCCATAGCTCCCTTAGTCGCAGCTCATGACTATCATAGCGTCGAAACTGTGTTCCCAATACAGATTCCGACTCAGTAGATCGATTCGCTCGGGGTCATAATCCTGAGATCGCCTTCTCCCCCCTTCGAATCGACTACGAGACGATTGAACTCCACTTCTCTACTGTATTCTTCCGTTCTCCGTTTACCATCTCCGATTGCACCTTAGGCCGGTCCCCGTCCAGGTTCACTAACTTTTATTTTCTCGCCCGTCTTTATTGAGTATCCGCGCGCTTGTTTCCCCTTTCGCCCCGCTTTAGCACACTCTTCGACCAGCGTCCGTCTCTCTTCGTTCGGTAGCAGCAGCCCACTACCCTGGCTCCTCACCAGCTCTCTGCCCCGCATTTAGCGTAGCCTTTGACACACAGCGTCCAACTCCGACAGATGCAAAAACTGAGGGAGGAAGGAAGAAAAAAGCAGATTGCTCGTCCCTCCCTCGTTTTATGTGCGTCATTCTTGTGCAGGGGCCATGTTAATCTTCTTTGTATCGTTCCAACTTTAGTGGACGTCTTGGAGGACAGATCGATAGTTCCACGATTGGGACTGCCCAAAACCAGATCCAAATACCGGATCTTCATTCCTATTGCCCCAGGGCGAGCTAACTGAACCAGGTTGGATGATGCAGCCAACGACACCAATTCAAGCCTCTCGTCACCGCACTCCGGGCTCACCGCACTTAGTCCTAGTTTACACCACCTCGGGCTTCCAATGGGCAACTCCTACGTAGGTAGCTAAACACTGTGCCCGCAGGCGCAGGCCTGTTGCAGGCCTAGATATGAGCCAAGGTAAACCGGCCCTAAATGCAGATCTTGGTGGTAGGAGCAAATATTCAAATGAGAATCTTTGAAAACCGGAGTGGAATAGGGTCTCGTATGGCTGGCCCTTGTAGTCCGCGGCCTGGCCCAGTGCATGGTCTGCCATCTTTCTCGTCCCAATGGGCACGCACACACTTAAACGACTCGCAACAGATTGTGGACGACAAGTCGGGCACCCGCAATTGGCCCGTTCTACCCAAGCCCCCTCGCCTCGTGAGCCAATCACCCATGGTCGCATGTACGTTAAACTCCATGGTCCACGTTTCAAAGCACTCAGGATAGAGAAATTTCGCCAGCCTACGAAACACCCTTGGCGGCGGTCAAGCGCGGCCGAATCCGCGGACGACGCCAAGTCGCCGACCCCGCGGACGAGTCCTCGTGGCCGCACAACTTTGCGGGCGCGTTGCGGCCAGTGGGGAGGGGGGTTGGGGATTTGGGAAGCGCCATGGGGTGGCGCAACCCCAGCCCTATTTTGGCTGTGTTTGCAATAATTGAAAAAAACAAAAACAACGCATTTTTTTTTTCTTCGTTGATTGATTGATTGATTGATTGATTGATTGGTGGGGGTGACCCCGCCCCACTCCGCCTTTGATTGATTGATTCATTCATTCATTCATTCATTCATTCAATTTTTTATTTTTTTTATTTTTTGATTGATTAATTGATTGATCGATTGGTGGGGGCGGGGTCGCCCCCCCACCCCCAACAGGCGCACACACACACGAAGTATTGTATATTTCCATGTTCTAGTGGAAGATTCATTCGATTTTGTTTTTTGTTTTTTTCATTGATTAATTGATTGATTGATTGATTGATTGATTGATTGATTGGTGCGGGCGGGGTTGCCCCTCCACCCCCAACAGGCCCACACACACACACACACACAAAATATTGTACATTTCCATGTTATAGTGGAAGATTCATTCGATTTTGCTTTTTTTTTTTCCGTTGATTAATTGATTGATTGATTGAGTGAGTGAGTGGTGGGGGAGGGGTCGCCCCACCCCCCC
>BFEA01000026.1:76912-93700 GCA_003427395.1 Chara braunii | reverse complement strand
CCGTCGTGCTCCCACCTTACTGTTTTTCTTGCAGTTTCGAACTGGTCTTCGCCCAAGCTTGCAGTGGACTGTTATTCCTGCGAATTCGAAACTGTCACAGTGTAGCAGTCACAGGCGCAGTTATCCCTTTTCGACTAAAGTGCTGTTGCACGCCTTCCTGATGATTCTGCGTAGCATGCGGATGAAACCGGTAGAAGGAGATGCTATGTCGTTTTCGTAGGGAGATCCTGCTATGGTGACATGGAATGTACTTTGTATGAAGTGTGAGCTACTCACGTTTTTGGAGGTTGAACTCGAGGGTGCTACTATTTGTATGAGCTTTGTCGTGATGGTACCCCTATTTGTATGAGCTTTGTCGTGATGGTACCCGAGTGTTTGTCCATTAGCTTGTGTGGCTTCCGGGTGTGCAGAGTGCTGACCCGTGTTACCATGTCTCCCGACGGGCTGTTGCCGCAGTCTGCCCTGTGAGGGAACATAGTAACCGGAGCCTTTTAGCCTTACGGTGGCTGTGTTCGTTGTTATGAGGTACTTTGGTCGGGAAGCTGAGTTTTCCATCGGGAATTTGAGTTCTGTTTCCCATAGCCGGAGCGAGGCGTTTTAGTGTTTTATATAGCAATTGAGTTTGGTTGGATCTGGGTTATGTCGATCTTGTAGCCGGGATAAACGAGCTTCTCCATTGTTTGTTGAAGATCCGTTTTCCTTTGCCGACTAGCCGGAACGAAGAGCATTGCCTGTTTTCGTAGCGATCCGGGAGAATGTGAGTAACGTTGTCGGTGCGAATACCCTTACAAGGGTATCCGCCCTGGCTTTTGCAAATGACGGAAGGGCCAGTTGATTTGGAATTTTGAGAGTGCGTGCGGGTCGTGGGGGTTGCCTGCGTATGGGTTGGAGTTTGTATGAGTAGGAAGGGTGAGTGGGCGCGCGTGTGTGATCCTTTTCCCTAGTGTTGATTATAAAGCCGGCGTAGTCGACCGGTCCGATTTTTGTAAGAACTAAAAAGATCTGATTCCTGTTTASTGTGTTAGGCCGGCGGTAGGGCTGGTGTGTAAAGTGGTCTGAATGGTGGCTGCGGCGCAGCTCGAGTTGGCCGGTGCGGACGCTCGGCGGCCGAGCGCTTGGCTGTAGGTAGGGATGAGGCCGAGGCTGTTTCTCCAGGCCTGAGCACGGTGCCGTATCACCTCATATTGAGTAGGAAGGGTGAGTGGGCGCGCGTGTGTGATCCTTTTCCCTAGTGTTGATTATAAAGCCGGCGTAGTCGACCGGTCCGATTTTTGTAAGAACTAAAAAGATCTGATTCCTGTTTACTGTGTTAGGCCGGCGGTAGGGCTGGTGTGTAAAGTGGTCTGAATGGTGGCTGCGGCGCAGCTCGAGTTGGCCGGTGCGGACGCTCGGCGGCCGAGCGCTTGGCTGTAGGTAGGGATGAGGCCGAGGCTGTTTCTCCAGGCCTGAGCACGGTGCCGTATCACCTCATATTGGAATTCGCGTAGGCCAGTTTCAGGATTGGGCTTAGCCCTATAGGTTATGATATTGGATTCACGCGACAGAAGTATCGGGTGCGAGGCTGGCGGGCGACGGAGTAGGAGCGATGGAGCGTTGGAGGAGCTGAGGGGTTGAGGGTCCCGCTGGACTATCCCCCTTAGTTTTATCGGGGGAGTCCGGGCCGCTCCGCGGGGCTGAGGGAGCCTCGGTGGTTCCTTCCTTCCCCGACCGTGCCTCAGGATGCTATTTTTATTTTTGCCTTTTTTTTTTTCTGATCCTTTCCTGGGTTTTTATGGCCCCACTCTTGCTTTGAAGACCCGACGCCAGTCCTGCAACCTGCAACCCCGCTAGCAGGCTGGAGGTAAGAAGGCCGAGCGGCCTTTGGTGCCGCCACGGGGGGCTGCCCGGGTCAGGCCCTTCGGGACACCTTTTAACATTGGAGAGATATGGAGGAGATTCGCATATGCCCTTCAGGGCGCTGTTCGGCGGCCCACGGGTCGATTGCCTCGGCCTACTGTAAGGGCTTCGACCGTGTGCATGCCCATTGAAAACCTGAAGGGGGCGGAGTACTCCGCCCGTGCGGGGTAGGCCGGCGGAGGGCTGTGGCACACGATGCAGTAATACTACGTGCAAGTCGTTCGGCGGGCCTCTGTATAGGGGCGGAAGGCTAGTCGAACCGGCTAATAGCCGGCTGTCTCCGATATCTTCCGGATAGTTGAAGCCGCCGAGCAGGTTCTGCGCATGACAGCGGGGCAGCGCAGGGGAAGGTAAGGCGGAGCTGCTAGAACAGCCGCTGGGCAAGGAAGTAGAAGGGCAGATGAACCTGGACGGGGAAGGGCGCGGGATGCATGTAGAGGGAAAGGGATGGCAACGAGTAGGCTGGGCGCAGCAGGGAAGTAGGCGCGCGATCGATTGGGGTCGGATTTGGGGAAGAAGAGAGGCGATCCGAAGGTTTTGACCCCGGGCGAGCATGATTATGAGGTTAGATTAGTTAGTAAGTTAGTAGAATAGGCGGTGGGGGAGGAGATGGCCACGCGAAGCTATGGCGGACGGGAGGAGAAACGGGAAGATGGAATCGAGAGGCCACTCGATTCTTGATGGAATCGAGTGGGGTAGGTGCCAAAGTTGGGATTTGAGGATGGGGTGAATTCGAATTCGCCGTTAGTTTGGGTAATTAGTGAGAAAGGAGAGAGGTAGGAAGAAAAATGTGTGCTCAGGGGTATCGAGGAGATGGCGGGGCGACAAGTAAGGGCAACGGGAAAAGGGATGGCTCGTGCGATTTCCCGAAGGATCGGAAGAAAGGAGAGTCGTTCCCGGGGTTTTGGCCCCAGGGGAAACCAAATTTGAAGTCGTTTTTAGTGGAAAGATGGTAGAATAGAAGTTAGTAGGATGGAAGCTGCGCTCAGGGGTAGAATTTCGTTTGATACGAATATGGCGATGAATCTTTCCATGTTCAGGGATAGATTCGGTCCTTTCGTTTGTCCTTGTTCCCCCCTGTTCGAGTTTTCGTCTGCTCTAGCCGTATCAGTGGATAGGTACGTTCGGCCATAACAGAGAGAGAGAGAGAGGGAGTAGGAGGTGCGCACGTACCTGGAGGGGATCGATGACGAGATACGTAGTCGCGCCCGCCTTCGAAGATCACGGAAGGGGGCGAACCTGACCGCTATTGCGGCCAGGTACATCGAAGGGGGCGGGGGCGCTCGATTCGGGATGTCTGTGTTGCCTGCAGGTGATGACGGATGGCTGTCGGAGTAGCTCCTCGGCTAAGTGGGCGGTGGGAGCCAGCAGTCGTGGGGTAGGATACTTACATGTTTGCCGGCGCGTTGTTCGTCCACCGATGGAAGTAGCCCCGCTAGTTTTCGCATATGAGGCCGGGCTGGGGTGAACCGGAAGTCGAGCTATAGAGTACTGTTGTGTGCCAAATAGCGGGCGATTCTGTCGATGCGCTCTCCCATATTCCAGTGGAAGGTCCATTCGCAGTTTGCAATCCTGATAGGTACAGGAGGCGAAGCCGTGCTGCGTTTGGCTGAATCTAGCCGTGCTGCGTTTGGCTGTATCTAGTCATGCGCTAGGAGAACGTCTGAGCCTTCGTGATCGCACCTTTAGCCGTGTGAGACCACGTATTGGAGGCCGCTGACTGCAGGTGGGACCGAGGGTGAGGGAGCAGAAGGAAGTGAGATAGAGGAAACGAGAGGCTTACTTTGCAGCTTGGAAGAAGTTGGGTGTGCAAACTAGACCTAGGCAGAGGAGGTGAGGAATGGTGCTGCGAGGCTGGGTGCTTACCCATGGGCGGGTGCGTTTCATGGAGCCGAGGAATTAAGCGGATTGCAATCAGGACGTGCGGCTACGGGCTAGTGTGCAGTCCGCATCGTCATAAAGAGAGCTTGAAGGCGAGGTGTGAAACGGGAAGACCCGCCTGTTAACAAGAGGGCTATCAAGTCGTGAGGAAGATAGACTGCACGTACTTCAGAGGAGACTGACTGGCGAAGTGAACAGGAAGGCAGCGAGAGTCGGGCCACATATGGCATACTTGCTCGCTGACTGAAGTAACGGGCGTTCTACTGAAACCGAGCAACGAGCCATGGGGGGGGGACGAAGGATTACCTGCGGGCCAGTGAGTTGTTCTTCCCATGGGTCAGAGGCAGTAAGAAGAGGGGTGAGCTGTAAAGTTTGAAGACTTACCTGATGCCAGCGCGCTGCCTATCTGTCGACCGAAGAAGCGGGTTTGCCGGGACTGCAGTCTTGGCTGCGGGCCGACGTGCCCCTCGTCCGACCAGCTTGTGCGGTAACAAGGCAGCCACGGAGTTGCAGGTCTACCTGTTGGCTGGCATGCCACACTTACGTGGCCGGACAGGCCGGGGCGTGGCTCTACTACAAAAAAGGGGAAGGCCGTGTTTTGTACCCACGGCCCGTGTCTTGAGCCGTGACCAAGGCGGTTCGGACCTTGAAGCTTGCGGCATAGCGGAGCTCGTCGACAAGGGTCTATTGCTGCAAACTAAAGATTCGTCAGGGATTCAACAGCGGAAGGGCTGGCTTCAGTTTGACCAGACTACGACGTGTCTTGGCCATCATTGTGAGGCCCTCAGGCGCTGGAAGATAACAAGGCCCTTTCCTGGGAGTTGAGTCAGTCTCCCTCCTGTATCTCGAGAGTCTGAAACCCCTCCTTCTGCCCTTCTTACTCTCAGTCTAGTCCTGTTACGAGGGGAAGGCGGCAGGCGGGATTGCAACCTGTAGGACCGTAGTAAGACTCTATGGGGAGTCAACCCACCGATTGCGGGAGCTCTGTCGAAACTCAGGAGGAGTTCTGGAGGCAGGGAACTAAAAGGTAACCATTGCTCTCCCTCTATAAACCCAGATTATATCCCTTATCTGTATCACTTCTATGAGTTGACTGAGTATTCTGCACGCAGTTATACTTTGACTTTGGGTTTGACTTTCAGGATACGAGCCAGATTAAATAAAGGAATGGATGCGTAATCTCAGTTTCAGCTTTGTTGATTGACTGAAAGCAGATTGTAAAAATAGATTGCATCTGGGGAAAGGCAGGATGGGAGGCTATTTTGTATGAGGTTTGACAGAGTCACTAAGGCTGGGAAGTCCCCATAAGTTTGGGGAGACCCAGTGCTGTGGTTTGCATGGAGGGTCAGGCTGTTCTATAAGTTTAGGTGGCCTGACTGCTCTGACTTGGGAGGGGCTGACTGTGGATGACTTTTCAGGGACCAAGCGTGTTCTGTAAGTTCAGGTGCCTTGGTCGCTTTGTTTTTCTTGGGTTTTCCTTAGTTTCTTTTGTCCCTAAACGAGGAGGTCTGAGTTGTTCTATAAGTTTAGGTGGATCAGCCTCTTCCTGTTTTATTATGAAGGAATGAACTCGACAAAGGGCAGACCGCTCTGTAAGTTTAGGTGGTCTAGCCCGATGCCACGCACAACTTGGATCAGAGAGGAACGAATCGGGCAGAGAGTCAGACTGTTCTGTAAGTTCAGGTGGTCTGAGTCAAAGCCTGCACATGCTGGAACCGAGGGTTATAGTCTGGCTATACTCTATTATTATTCTATCTATGAACGAGCTAATCAGACTGTTCTATAAGTTTACTAGGTGGTCTGACTATTAGCTTATCACAACCTGAAGATAGTATAATTGAAGGTAACTTGGGCCGACTGAGCATTGTTTCTAAGATGAATGGCTCAGTCCTACGCCCACCTTGAAGACCAAGTTCATATATATATATATATAACTTGAACTTGTCTATTTAAACAGTTCAGGGCGACTAGAATGGTCTAGTCATATGCCCAAAGAAGAGGAAAGTTGTTGTGCTCTGTGTTTGTATATACTTTGGCTAGGTTGGACTCATTCCATAAGTTTGGGTGGTCTGACTTTAGGTCTGACTAAGGTAAGGTTCATTCCATAAGTTTGGGTGTGCTGAACTTATGCCTTATGTAAGTTGGGTATAAGGGGATAAATCATTGAAAGACTATGAACTATTGTTTGCCAAAGGTAATTTGGGATGGTGAGAGTACTTACCTTCATGTTTTGGCTTGCATGTGACTGAGTAAGGTTACTATTTGGTATGAGTTTCAACTTGACAGGCAGTTGCTTTAGTTGTTCGCCACGTGCTAGAGCGGTAGGAGTTGGTTTCAATTCTTGCATTTTCTGAGCTAAGTTTATTTTACTTAGATCAATTCTCGCATTTTCTGGGATCTTTTTGTTATACTTGGCTTTGTATAAATTTTGGTAACCTACTTTCTCTACGGGAAGCGCTGCCGAAATTTCTGCAAAACCAAGGAGTTAGTCAAATTTTGGCTTTTTCAAATTCAACTTGTTTAAATTTCATATATGGCTTAGTAAAAATCTGGAAAGTCTTCTTTTCTAAAGGAAGTGCTGCCCAAATTTTTGCTAATTCAGGGAGCTAGACAAAATTAGACTTTGAGGACTATTTCTGCTTTCATATTCAGGCTGATATAAATTTTGGAAAGACACTTTTTCTACGGGAAGCTTTGCCGAAATTTTCCTAGTTTAAGGGAGATAGGTTATATTTTGACAGGTGGCGATTCTGGCAATCCACTCTGTATAGGGGAGATTATGCCAGGGTCTACCTTTGCTTTGGGCACTGTTTAAAGGTAGGTTCGGGCTTAGTCAATTAGAGGGATTTTGGGTGAGGATGTGTTATGGAGTTCTATTCTCCATACACTTATGATTTTAGCTCGGGGATTGACTTGTCTTGTGTTACAGGTCTTCTTGACCGTTCGACTCAGGATTTGGGCTAGATTCAGCTTAATCCTACAAGGATCATCTTCTGTTATCACTGATAACATATCGGTTGCCAATTCGTCGGTTTACGATTCAACTCCAATCCACTCCTGTCACTCAACCTAAAGGCTTTAAGCTTGTGATTTGAACTGTTTTGTTGTGTTCTCTCCCAGACTTTATTTGAATGGTCATTGAAAGAAAAGTACTGAGTATTTTATTTTGAGGAATTGCACAAGAGTGCGACTTGTATGGCTAAAAGCAAGGGGTGTGAGTGCAAAAAATTATTCAAGTTGACCCCGTGTAGTGCGTGGGTTTTTGTTGGACCTTTGATGTGATTGCAGGTATGTTTGTGGTTCGGACTCTAGATGTGGTTGCCGGTGATCGCACATATATATGGTTGACTGGCTGACAGGTATACGATTGACTGTGAGAAGTGATCGTCCTATATAAATAAACCATACGTATGTATTTATTTGTGCCTTGGGTGTGCGCACGACTTACTGTGGTCGCGCGTAAGGGTTGAACAGATTACGTGTTTGAGGGAAAAGGGAGATCCCCTTTTATCCTTTGTTTTTTAGAGATTTTTATAGTCGGACATTGGTCCTGGGCCGGGATTTGAGGTCCTTGTCCAAGACATCTCAAACCCTAGACTCTGCAGGAAAGAAATTTGGCCCCGTGCAAAGCCTATTTGCCTTGCCTACCGAGACGCTCAAACCAAAGGTCGGAGGTCTCGCGGCGGCTGCACGACTATTCCTTCAGCCGTGCAATATCGTGAGGGATTAGACTCACACGACATTTCGAGTCTGACACTTGAGTGTCATAAGCGGTACTCGGATCCACGAGGGACCGCTTGATTATGGGCACTACATAGTACGCCATCATTGCGACTGCTTGCGTACGCTTGCATTGCGACTCAATATGAGTTAGTCCTGTGTCCGCGCGGTTTATACTAAGTCTCGCGCGTGTCGCCTATCCGATTTCCGCGTCGGAAAGTTATGGGATGACTACTAAGGAACTAAGAGTGTTGTCGGTTTGTTTGAGTTGTGTGTGTGTGTTCTATTTTTCTTGTGTTCGTAAAGTCATGTGCGCATGGTGTGTGGGATGCGCCCTAGTCGACCGACGACAAGTCTCGTTTGGGACCTCAGCCCCCCCAAGATGTCGGTTCGCGTGCGGGTCCGATAGAGGTGTATTGCCGCACGTACCCCCTATGCTACAGCGAACGAGAAACGCCCTCGGCTGGTCCACCTCTGCGATTGCAAGTGATTAGCTTTCGTACTGTGGACTGGTAGCTCAGCGGGGATACGTCCACCGAAGGGAGGTGACAACTCCTGTAAGGTGGAGGTAAGTCGTGCCTCGCGTAGGCCCTGTCCTGTCATAGGGGCTCGCGAGACGTATGGTTGGCGCACTCAGCCGGGGCGGCTTGCGGAAGCTCCATGTATATTCGCGACGAAGGATTTAAACCAACTCCTACGTGACGTGGCCGGGAGGGTCCCTCGCTGCCTTGTGCGGTGCCGGACTGATCCGCTCGACAACGTAGATAATTGCCTTACCCGATAACAGAACAAGAATAACTGCGCTACGTTACTGTTTAGATATTCTGATAGCCAGTACCATACCCGACGACATCTGTTTGACGAAATGTTTTGGAGTTAGTTTTGAAAAAAGTAGACAGGATGTATGGAGGAGGAGGAAACAGCGGAAACAACAGGAACGGCACGAACAATGGCAGCAACAATGATAACGGAGGCTACGGTGGGCGGTCCGCGGTCACTTGCTACGAATGCGGGAAGACAAGGCACTTTGCGTGGGATTGCTGGTCCAAACGTGGGAGAAGTGGTAATCATCAAGAAGATGACGTGCAAGCTTTCGTGAGAGAAATAATAGAGGAAAAGAAAGAAGAACGTAAAAAACGGGCTGAGGAAGAGCAGAGGCGGATGAAGGGAGAAGAGGAGAGGAAAAGAGAATTCGACATAGCGAGGAGAATGGAAGAAATGAAGCTCCAGCTTCAAGCGGAAATCAAAGAGAGGTGGAGAAAGCAACAGCAGGAGGCGCCAGAGAAGACGAGGCTGGTGACGTGAAAAGCAGCAGTCTGAAAGGGACGAACAGCGCCAGCCCCCGGGTATCTCCACGAAGCAAGACCATCGCCAAGGGGAGGTCAAGAACGAAGAAGGCAAAACAATACAAGAAACGAAGGAGCACACGAAGAGCAGCGGAGCTTCGACTCCGACAGCGGCAACAGTTCGAGGCCAGATAGCTCCGATGAAGATACTGAGGAAGAGGTTCTTAAGATCGTACGCCTGCTACGGGAAGAGAAACAGCAATTGAAAACTAAGAAGAAGAAGCAGACTCGTGGACGACCGATAAAAACGGGTATTAAGACATTCGAGATCGGCGAATGCTCACGACACACCTTAGCGGCAGAAACGAATGAAGATTGCGAACCAGTAATGCCACTTACCAAAAGATATAAGGGAATCTCTGTCGGGTATTCGGGCGAAGGCCTTCTCGAGTATACGCTGGCAGCCCACCTGGCGTATTCGGCGAAGAAGGCCTCACAACAGAAGGAGATCTGTGAGAAGGCAGGTATACGATCGATGAGGAAGGATGAAATGATCGCGGCACTGGTGAGGAGACAGACCGAACGACCATATGAAGGCTTCTTTGATACTTCGGCAGGAAGAACAGGCGGCAGAAGGACCAGTCTCGATTCACATGAAGAGGCACCACCGGTTGAGACCGTCAAGACAGCAGTACACACCAGAAGTAAGACTGCAACCAATATTCGGGGGAAGGCGAAGGTTTTCGTACCACCTCGAAAACTCCTTCGATCGGACCCCGTGCCGGATCCCACTCCGGAGCCTGGGTCGGGTTGACTAGAAGGACCACCGGCGACCAGTGAGCTCTGGATGTCTCTACCAGACGACATCAAGAAAAGACGGGTTCTCTAGAAAAGCAGCACGGGTGGAGAACAGGCAGTGATGGTGGAGAGAAGAATCATGATAACAGTCGTGCTCCTTGGACTATCGGGGGAGATCAGCTGGCTCTACAAGTACCTCGATAAGGCTAATTTTAGCAACGACGCTTTGGAGTTACAGAGCGGAGGCACATACATTATTGCTAGCCCGTGGTCGAAGAAAGTGTACGTTGGCTGCACCGCTAGACCTATCGCTCAAAGATGGAAGGAGCATGTGAAAGCAGCTACCTCCCACACTCTTGGTAAGGCACCACAACTCTACCGATGGATGAGGATTTTCGGAGTGGAAAAGTTCGTTCTCATTCCGATCAAGCATACCACGACCGACGATGATTTCGCTTTTGAGCGATACCTGATCGAGCACTTGTCCCCGAGTCTGAATACGATAGGGACAGGGCGACGACTCAAGACTGGCGGGCGGAAAAGGAGAGGGAGAAAAGAACGAAAGTGGAGAGGAGGGGGAACGAAGGGCCTACCAATGGTCAGTTTCGTTACGAGCGACGAGGAGCGTACGTCGCTTATGAATTGGCTGGAAGAGAGACAAGGGGCTAAGGGTGAGCAACATGAGGTTGTTTTTGTACCAGCACAACATTGGTCGGATGATTGGAAGGCTTTAAGAGCGAGGTACGGAGAGACCCAACTGAGCATCGGGGGTAGCGTGTTGACTTTGGCAATGGCGAAGCCTCTGTGCGAAAAAGGTGGTAAGGTACGTTTTGTGAAGATCGTGAGAACGTCGACCACTTCTGAACGTAACAAGTTGGTGCTTAAGAAGCTCCTCAGGCAACCAAGACTTACGACATCTGTAGGACGTTACTCTACTACGAAGTTGTTGGGACTGTACAGAACCACCATTTCTTTCGGCAGAAAGGAGACTAGGAACAAACTCAAACTGAAATTAGATCGAATGATTAGAACCAGGACTCGGGTCAACGTTCGGAGAAGAGTTACAGTAAAGTACCCGTTTTGCACCATGATCAGGAAAGTTGAGGTGAGGTGCATTTAATTTACCAATTTCGTGATTGTGTGTAAGGTACAGGAGAAGGCCATAGCTAATTTTGTGAAGAGCAAAGTTAGATTAGTGAATACTAAGAATAGGACGGTCCCCGAAGTCATGCACAACCACAGGGCATACGCCCACACGCTATGAATCCCTCGCGGTCGCGATCGTTGCGGGCACGACCGCGGACCGCGGTCTCAGCCGTGAGGTCGCGGTCATGAAAAACAAAAAAACAAAATCCAAAAAATCTGAAAAAAAAAGATATGTTATGCCCAAAAATAAACTGAACAATTTTGCCTTGGGAATTTTTCTGTTGCAGATTTGTGAAACCCCCTCCCCTGCGGCCGCCACGTGTCCGCGAATCCGCGCGTCCGCGCGGACACGTCCGCGGGCTTCGCGGACCGGCCGCGGTCGCGGACTCGGCCGCGCTTGTCCGCCGCCGGGGGGGATACATAGGACGGTGCTACTATTTGTATGAGCTTTGTCATGATGGTACCCGAGTGATTGTCCATTACCTTGTGTGGCTTCCGAGTGTGCAACGTGCTGACCCGTGTTACCGTGTCTCCTGACGGGCTATTGCCTCAGTCTGCCCTGCCCTAATTGTTGGCACGAGCCTTCTAGAGATGGAGATACGAGCAGCCACCCCTTGTAAGCCTATGTCGACCTGCTCCATCCATAGTGGGGAGTTGCACCTAACGGAGACTGGGTCCAACGTCCCATGAACATCACTGAGAGATGTACATAAGTGAAAAAACAAAAGGGGGTCGGGACACGTTTGCCTCTTCAGTCCCCTTGAGAACCGTCAGACATATCATTCAAAACCAGTATGTAATCATCCAATTCAGGTGCTTTCAAGCAAACCCCTTCTCTATTGTGGTCATTCTGTAGTAAAATTACATTCTAAATTTCAAATTTTCATTCAATCTTAAAAAATGACATTCCATGAAATATTTTAATTGGACTGTTATTCTAAGTAAGGATTTCCACTCATAAATACGTTAATCCAATTTAAATTAGAAGATATTTATTATAGTAGAATGAAAGTTTAATTAAAATATTTCATAAACTCGTCCAGACTTTCATTCCATCTTGAACAAATAGTTGGACGGGAAAGCTCATATTTAGACGGGAACTTATCAAATAAAAATGGAAATTTTAGAATTGGACGAACATTGGAATGATAATTTATAAATATGAAGGATTTTTTTTTAATGGAATGTTTTTTCAATTTTTATTTCTCGTGGGAATTTTTCTGTTGGTCTAATTACGAACTGTTTGGATTCAAAGCTTGTGAGTGTGAAATCAAGGGGGACCCAGTGTCCAAAAGACTCTAAATAGAATAATAATCTGTCAAGTTTCAATCCCATACTAGCAAACACTGACAGACAAGATTTGCATCATTGGGATGGTACTCCTTGTTGTTCCAGCTTGGTAGGATCAATGATCGAATGATCATTCGTGAGCAGACAAAGATGAATGATATGTCAGCTATGCATCCCCCGCGGGCATCACCTCGTTTTGCTTTTTTTTTTTTTTTTTCTTACTACCATATACATCAAGAGTAAATTTAGTCAACTAATTTTTTTAGTTAATCTAGTTCAATAGATAGTATCATAAAATATATTTAATATGCATATGATTAATATATTAAATATATATTAAATATATCAATGTGTTTATAATAAATTAAAATATATTTAATATATATATGAACTAGGCTACCAACCGGGTCGTCCAGGTCCCGGGTGACTAACTCGTGTAAGGACCAGGGAACCTRAAARTYCCAGTCCAAAAAAAAAAAAAAAAAAAAAAAAGTGCACTAAATTTATAAWAAAAAAWCAATTTTAARATTTTTTTTTTTTTTTTTTTTTYGGCCGGGCAAGTGACYYTTGKCCACTCTGGTAACCTACTATATGAATGTATTGAATAGATTTTAAATATATCAATGCGTTTATAATATATTACTGTATTTATAGGATTTTTATATTCGCCCGGTGGTCGAGAACCTAACCTCCGAGGTCGACCCACAATCATCATGGCCTGGCAACAGAAAAATTCCCATGAGAAATGAAAGTTGAAAAAAACTTCCATTAAAAGAAAATCTTTTATCTTTATAAATTATCATTCCAATTTTCGTCCAATTCCAAAATTTTCAGCTTTATTTCATAAGTTTTTGTCTAACTATGAGTTTTCTCTTTCAACTACATCTATTTGTTCAAGATGGAATGGAAGTCTGGACGATTTTATGAAATCTTTTAATTAAACTTTAATTCTAGTACAACAAATATATTCTAATTTAGATTGGATTAACTTATTTATGATTGAAAATCCTTAGTACGAATGATGGTCCAATTAAAATATTTCATGAACTTATCCATACTTTCATTCCATTTCTAGCATGCAGTTCAAAACAGAAGGGATACCCCGTTCTTGGAAGGAAAGTTTCAAATAAAACGAAAATTTTTAAAATTGAAATGACATTTTTTAAGATGGAACGAAAATTTAAAATTTAGAATGTAATTTCACTATAGAATAATTATTTAATTCTAGGAAATTTTTCTGTTGGAGTGAAGGAAGAGGTGTTAAAAACAAGGAAGAGACGAGGAGAAAAGGAAAACCAATAGGCAGAGGGAGAAAAAATAAAAAATATTGACACAAAGATCTTCTTTCTTTTACTGCATTCTTGTTTTTACTTCATTCTTCTTTCTTTCGCAGTTTTGCAGTTTTTGTGAAGAGTCTACCACATTCGCTTTTCAACACACCTGCACTTCCTTCTTCATTTTTCATCCTCATTTTCACCCTTCGGACTTTTCGTTTGAGGGTGTTATGGTGCTGGGTACAAACAAAGTAAAATTACACCCAATATTCTTCTTTTACTACATTCTTCCCAGTTTTGCAGTTTTAGTGAAGGGTTTCCCACCTTTGCACATTCTTGTACACTCTTTTCATTGCACATGCAAGGTACGTCTAAGTAAGACCCTCACGACAGATAAGACAACTTTCATAAGGATACAGACAATGGTAGCATCCCTCCCGCTGATCTAGTACAAGACGAAAACCATTCAGGTAAGCAACTTCGTTACAACAGGAGCTAGGGTGGCTAGCATTACCATACCTTTGAAGCATTCACGACAGAGGGCATGCCGGTTGCAGGCCATGACGATTGTGGGGCGTTCACCATCATAGTTAAGCCTGGGTGCGCATTCGCTATAGTGCCCGCAAGGACATGTGAGACATACTGCATCTGGATGTAGAGGATGTTCACAATCCGGATACAGGTGACATCCCTATCGACAACAGACCCGAAAAATTACATAGTTGTAGTGATGTAGACAAAGTCGATCATACTTTCCACAACCAAGGGTAACTTTGTTAGTGATCTCACAAAGAAGGAGGTCACAAGGTGTTACTGCAGCATGTGGGGGAATAAAACCAAAGAAGGCACGGTGACAGACGTGGAGGTAAGTACGGAGACATGCCCAGAAGCGGGCATGTCTCCGTGCCTACCTCCATGTCTGTCACCGCACCTGCTTTAGTCCTTGCACTAACACCTTGTGACCTCCTTTGTGAGATCACTGACACTGTTACACTTGGTTGAGGAAAGCATCGACTTTGTTAACATCACGACAACCGTATAATTTTTCGGGGCCTCTGTCGGCAGGGATGTCACATGTATCCGGATAGTGAACGTCCTCTACATCCAGATGCAGTATGTCCCATTTGTCCCTCCGGGCGCTATAGCGAATGTGCACTTAACTATGATGGTGAACGCCCCACAATCTTCATGGCATGCAACCGGCATGCCATCTTTCATGTATGCTTCAAAGGTATGGTTAAATGCTATCCGGAT
Organism: Chara braunii; assembly: GCA_003427395.1. Classification (NCBI taxonomy): domain Eukaryota; kingdom Viridiplantae; phylum Streptophyta; class Charophyceae; order Charales; family Characeae; genus Chara; species Chara braunii. Next base: position 79,155 of record BFEA01000026.1, on the reverse strand, counting down.
GTGCCTACATCCATGTTTGTCACCGTGCCTGCTTTAGTCTTTATTCCCCCACATGTTGCACTAACACCTTGTGACCTCCTTCGTTGTGAGGTCACTTACACAGTTACACTTGGTTGTGGAAAGCATCGACTTGGTCGACATCACTGCAACCGTATAATTCTTCGGGCTCGCTGTCGGCAGGGATGCCACCTGTATCCGGATTGTGAACATCCTCTACATATAGATGCAGTATGTCCCATCTGCGCCTTCAGGCGCTATAGCGAATGTGCACTTAACTGTGATGGTGAACGCCCCACAATCGTCATGGTCTGCAGCCAGCATGCCCTCTGTAGTGCATGCTTCACTGGTATGGTTAATGCTAGCCTCCCTGACCCCTGATGTGACGAAGTTGCTCACCTTAATGGTTTTCGTCCGAGTCATGTGGATCAGTGGGAAAGTTGCTACCATCGCCCGCATCCTTATGAAAGTTGTCCTATCTGTCGTGAGGGTCTTACTTAGACGTACCTTGCACCCTGACAAAAATGTGCACAGGTAGGGAACGCTTCACTAAAACTGCAAAACTGTGAAGAATGTAGTAAAAAAAGAACATAAATTTCTGTCATTTTACGTTGTTTGTACCCTCCACCCTAGTAACACCCTCAAATGAAAAGTCTGAAGGATGAAAATGAGGATGAAAAATAAAGAAGAAAATGAAGGTGCATTGAAAAGCGAACGTGGTAGACTCTTCACCAAAACTGCAAAACTGTGAAAGAAAGAAGAATGCGATAAAGGAAAGAAGATGTTTGTCTACCTTTATCTTTGTCATCGTGCCTACTTTAGTCTTTATTTCCCCATATGCAATACTAAACACCTTGTGACCTCCTTCGTTATGAGGTCACTGACATAGTTACACTTTGTTGTGGAAAGCATCGACTTTGTCAACATCACTACAACCGTATAATTTTCCGGGCTCGCTGTCGGCACGGATGTCACCTGTATCCAGATTGTGAACATCCTCTACATCCAGATATAGTATGTCCCATCTATGCCTGCGGGCACTATAGCGAATGTGCACTTAACTGTGATGGTGAACGCCCCACAATCGTCATGGTCTGCAATCGGCATGCCCTCTGTCGTGCATGCTTCACATGTATGTTTAATGTTACCTGCCCTAGCTCCTGCTCTGACGAAGTTGCTTACCTGAATGGTTTTCATCCTGTAAATCAACCGGGGGGGCTGCTACCATCGCCCGCATCCTTCTGACAATTGTCTTATCTTTCGCGAGGGTCTTACTTAGATGTTCCTTGCACCCTAACAAAAATGTGCAGGAGAGCTGAAAAGAGTTTACAAGAATTTACACATATGGGGAACCATTCACTAAGACTGCAAAACTGTGAAGAATGCAGTAAAAAAAGAACATAAGTTTGTGTCATTTTACTTGTTTGTACCCTGCACTCTAACACCCTCAAAAGAAAAGTCTGAAAGGTGAAAATGAAGATGGAAAATGAAGAAGGAAGGCAGGTGCGTTGAAAAGCGAACGTGGTAGATTCTTCATCAAAACTGCAGAACAGTGAAATAAAAAACAATGTGGTACATTGTGGGGCATTCACCATCACAATTAAGTGCACATTCGCTATAGTAGCACCCACAGGCACAGATGGGCAGACCTCCGTACGTACGGGTGTTCGGGGTCTCGTACGGGGCCGGAACCCGACGGCGTTCGGCCCCCGCCAAAAACTATTTCGGGGCCTAAAAATAATATTATTTTTCTGAATTGTTTTTTGTGAGCTCTCTATGACGTGAGGTACATGCCTGTAAATTTTCAAGTCACTTGGGTAAGCCCTATAAGAATTAAAAATCGCCAAAGATGGCGGTGTCCAAACGTGCTCGCCCACGTATTTTTTCATTTTTTTACTTTTTGTTTTCATTTTAGTTCGGGCACTAAACAATTTTATTATTTTTTGAAACTTTTTTAGTGGGTTTTGTATTATGCGGAGTACACATCTGTAAGCATTTATCTATGCTTAAAAAAAAATGAAAAATCGCCAAAGATGGCGGTGTCGAAAACATGCTCACGCACTCACTAAATTTAATTATGTTTTATCTTTTATTTATTTTTATTATTAGTATTTATTTTCTGTATTTTATTTTTATTTCGAATTTGGTAAGGAATTCGGATGTAATGCTCAGGCAAATCTTGTTTAATTTATTTTTCTTCATAACATAGCTTGTTTTCAGATGTTTTTGATGAACTTTTTTTTTTT
>BFEA01000026.1:46910-57791 GCA_003427395.1 Chara braunii | reverse complement strand
AATATGTTATGGAGAAAAATAAACTAAACAACATTTGCCTGGGCATTGTATCCAAATTCTTCACCAAATTTGAATTAAAAATCAAATACAGAAAATAAACACTGTGATAAAAATAAGAAAAAATAACAAGAGAATTAAAATGAGTTAGTGTGCCAGCACCTTTTCGACACCGCAATCTTTGCCGATTTTTAATTATTGTTTGGCATTGACAAATGCCCTGAAAATGTACCGATATGTAGTTTACATAATCAATAACACATAAAAAAAAAATCAAAACATAATAAATTTTTTTAGGCCCTGAAATAAAATGAAAACAAAAAGTGAAAAGTGAAAAAAAAACAAAATAGTGAGTGGGCGAGCACGTTTTGACACCCCCATCTTTGACGATTTGTAATGTTTTGTTGGCTTAGCAGAATGGCTTCAAAATTTATAGCCGTGTAGGCTACATCATAGAGAACCCACAAAAACAAATTCAGAAAAAAAAACTTATTTTTAGGCCTCGAAATATGTTTTGGCAGGGGCCGAACCTGGAGGTGTTTGGCCCCCGAACGGGACCCCAAACGCCCGAACGTTCGGGGGCCAGCCCGGGGGCCCCCGAACGTTCGGTCTGGGTTGTTGGTTCAGCAAAGTGGAACCCTGGTTTACGTGTACTTTATTTACGTGTCATTGTATGACTGTGTGCGAAGTTCATTGTATGCTCCACACTTGAGTGTATCACATCTGTGTATGTTAACTCACATTACCTCTCCATATTACCGTACTACCGCATACGTGAACTTGCCTGGGGAAGCTTACCGGGTTAGAGTGAGCGTAGTGAACCTCAGTCTGGTGATGTACTTACGTTACTGGTCACGAAGACGAAGTGATTGAAGCAGAGGAACCTGCAGGAGTGGACGAGGCTGTTGTCTACAGATGCAACGGGTGGACGGCGAGTACCAAGCAGGCGAAAGTTGCCCTTTGCTATAACTGGTAAGAATCTGGGAAGAGATGGCGAGTTTCGACAGACAAGAAGGTCGAGATCGAGGATCGGACCGACGGGAAGATGGCGGCAGAGAACCGGATCGAAGGGAGGAGAAGGAGTGGCGTCCTTACCAAAAGCCGGTGGTATGCTACAACTGTGACGAGTCGGGGCACTATGCTAACCAGTGGCCCAACCGAGACTGGCGATAGGCAATATTCACCAAGACGATCCGACCCTCGACGCGCTTATTCACCACAGAGGAAGGATCGTGAGCTGCGGGATAAGGTGGTGGAACTATCGAAAGGAGTAGCGTCGATCAAGGAGCATTTCGACGCCATACAAGCGAAGAAAGTCGCCGAGAAAGCTAGATGCAAGTCGGAGCGAGAGAAAAAGCAGGAGGAAGAGCTACGCAGACAAGAGGAGGAAGAAGCGAGAAGAGCTCAAGAAGAATTACGACGAGCGGAGAAGAAACGCAAGAGGGAGGAAAAAGCAAAACGGGAAGCTAATTTGCGCGCAGAAATGAAGAAAGATGTTACGATGCATGCAGCGCTTTTGATGAGCGAAATTAAAGACGATTGGATCAATCAATGGAAGACAGAAGTTCTATCGACACTGGCAGTTGGGTTGGGTGACGTGAAAGGCCAGAAGAAGGTGGCGTGTAACTCCGAAAGTGACCACTACTCCGAGGAAAGCGGCGAGGATAGTGACACAAGTGTGACTCAAGACCTGAGCGTGAAGGCCAGCAAACTTTGTATTACGGAGAAGCGTAAACGAGAGGACGACGTGGTTTTGGAGAATAGTCCTCCTATGGAGTTTCCATCGAAGAGAACCCCACAACGAGTGGCGGGAAGAATGCAGAAGGAGAACCTGCGTCTGACTCGAGCACGAGCGAAGAAGATGCGTACTCCGATCTCATCCAAGAGGAAGACCCCGATGAAAACTCCGTTGTCGAAGTTAACGAAGTTTGCCAGAAAGAAGTCACCTCCAAGTGGAAGAATGACTCTGGCAAGTCGTATCCTTGCCCGACTGCGCTATTGGGATTCAATCATGCACGAATTAAAAGACTGCAACGCCGATGAATTGCAACGATTTTGCAAGGAGGAAGGGATTCCCTATGTAGGGAAAGTTGACACGATCTTTGATTTGGCGGAACATCGGGCACAACAGTACGCTACTGTTCCTCCACAGGCCGAAGTAATACGTATCGCGGATTCTACGGATGTATGCACCAGTGACTCAGGCGAAACTAAGGAGTGATGTGGGATTCCCACAGCTGCTTGGATCGATCTTTGAAGATACCTTACTAGCTTACGATGCTCCCAGGTATGTACAGATGGACGAGTGGAGTCTCTTGTGTGTTTGGTAGTACTCCTCTTGTTGTTGACGAAGGTCGTAGATACGAGGAGTCATGGCTGAAACTATACTCCATTCACGGCATTGATTTTGTACGACTTACCGGCGTTGTGTATGTCGCGGTGTCCCCTTATTGTAAACTGTGCTATGTGGGAAAGACTTCTCGGTCCTGCGATATCAGATGGCGCGAACATCTATATGCTGTTCGTAGACGAACCCATTCACACTTCCACCGTTGGATTTCGTCCTTTGGTATTGGGAATTATGTACTGCTCTCTCTCGACACTTTTGAGGGTAAAGATTTGAGCACTTTGGAAGGCTTGTACATTAGTAGATGGTCTCCGTTTCTCAACACAGTAGGGTCGAAGAAGAAGTTGGGTAAGTCGGGTAAGAAACAACCCGTCAGAAGGGAAAGATGTAGCGCTCGAGGGAAGCGAGTGATCGATGCTGCTGTTAGAGTCAACCCGGTGCGATTTCACTTGGAAGATAAGGGTTTGGACTTTATCGATTTGTATGCCTTCCTGAAAGATGTTTTGAGTACGGGGGATCAAAGCGTAGTTCTATCCTTGGGTGGGAAGGATTGGTCTCCGAATTGGAAGAAATTGTCTCGAATGTTTTGTGAGACTAAGGTCAAGTTTTCTTCGATATGTCGACCTTTGAGAGACTGCAAGAATATTTTGGAGCAGGGTGGAGTTTTCGAAATTGTGCATGTCGTGAAATGGAAGGCGGAAAGTAAATTTCTGAAGCTTTTCTTGATTGGCATCCTACGTAACCCGAATAAGCTGCAGGAACTGTACAACTGGGGTATGAGAGCGTTACTAAGGATCTACAGGGTAATTAAGGATTTCTCAAGGACGTCCACAAGAAAGTATCTGCGAAGATTAGTTTCACGATGTTTTTTATACTGTTTTGATTTGAGTCTTTCCTGCGATTTGACATTTCGTATCAAATTTGACGACCGGGTGGTTATCTCATAAGTTAGGAAAGTGGTTAACGATATGCTGATGACCTGTGACTTACCTTTGTGTTTCCTGCATCGTGCACGCCGAAAGATTCGCATCGTTGGGACGAAGAATCCCACAGTAACTGATATTCTGCACAACCATCGAGTAGCATCTACTCAAGATGTGCTTACCTGTAATTGCTAAGGTATGATGTTTCCGCGCGTGAATGGGCATGTGCTATTTCGTCTGAGTGAGGTAGCTACAGTGCACCCGCTTTTGATGAACTCGAACAATATCCCGAAGGTTCGGGTAACTGACAGGTTACAGCTTCTTCAAGATGAGTTAGTTGCTGGTTTCAAGGACTGGAGGAACGCAAGGAATTGTAATCCCATCTGTTTATCAGATCTGACATCTTGTATCTCCAGCGGTGGCGAGTTTTCTCCCTGTGTATCTGTGTCTGACGTGCAGGCTTTGAAAGTACGTCTAGACGGGCTAGTGGTTGGCCCAGTCGATAGGAACTCAGGTGAATCAGTAGCTATATGTGTCGGCACCTATTTCGAAGCAATGATACAAACGTTTGTGTATAATCCCGGTTATCAGATAGTTAGATACGGCGATAAACAAGCTTTGAGAGAAGTGAGGGAGGATGCGCGGCGTCTGGAATTGAGCAAAGTTGTGCATTGGGAGGGCTTTGGTACCTTTGGTGCAGCGTATGTTATCCCCAAGCAGAAGGATTTGAGTCGTTTTTGACCAATTTGTCCTTCTTTCAAAGAGCCCATGGTACGAACTGCTCGCCTGATGAGTCGAGCCATGAATCACGTGTTGTACAGTTTGCCAAGAAGTTGGCATTTCAACATACGATCTGTGTCAGATCTCACGAAACGGTTGGATATCCTGAATCGGAAGCTGAACAGGCTACATGGAGTTCGGGTAGTTAGCTCGTATTCCTTTGATGTTAAGGAGATGTTCAGCAAGTTGCCTCATTCGGTCTTGCTGAACTCCATTGACTGGATCATCGATTATTTCCTGAAGAAAGGCTGCGATTTCATTTGAGTTAACACTCGCGGCAGAGGCTCATCCTTCGGTGTGACTACCGGAGCTGACCACTGGAAACGTCTATCCTTGTCGGATATCAGAAAGTTTGTTCGATTGGAACTCGATTATACGTACTGTTTTGCGACAGAAATTTTGTTGAAACAAGTAATCGGGGTTCCCATGGGAAAGAGCATGAGTCCCCCGATTGCATGCATTATGTGTCCCTACTCAGAATACCAAATGATTTGTACTCTGGGTACGACCAACAGATGTTTTGGCGCTTTGAGGCTGATTGATGACGTTCTCTTGGTCGTTTCTAGCAGATGTGAGAGGAAGAGGCGGTTGATCCTTGACGCAATGAACAATTGCTACCCTAAGAACTTATCATTAAAGAGGACAGACGACGGATTAGGAAGCTTGGAGTTTTTAGGATGTTCGATCAGGACTAACAAAAATTTTCCATTCGTGGGGAGTATCCAACTATCTCGTAACGAATCAAGGATTTGGTCAAACGACCAACTGTTGATACAGAATGGGCAGTCATTTTATTCCTGGGGGAATAAGAAGCAGAAAAGCGCGGTGATCTGTAGTCATTTACACCGCATTGATCAAAATACGTCAATCCGCTCGGAGATTCCGGGTAAGGTCCTGGGTCTCCAACAGGAGCTACGAAAGAAGGATTTCCCGTTGCGTTTCATCAACCGAGTGTTTCGAAGGTTTGGCAGTCGTCGTGACGCGTTATGGCGTAGAATCATGGAGTCCGTCTGTGGGGAAGGTTGAGTATGCCGAATTTGAACAGGGCTCTAACATGGCCAGGAGTCTTAGGAGTGGGTTATGTTTACCTGAGCCGGATACGAACAAGGGCTGACAGGTTTGCCATTTGTTTCCTTTGAACTATGGTCTTTAATTTCGCTTTCCGTATCGCAGTTTTTGCTCGTATCTTGTTTGGTTTGGTTTTGAGGCTATAGGAAGTAGGATTTGAACTGTGGACGTTTGTTTCACATTCGGGACTACTGCTTTGGCTGTGTTTTTGGGTTTTTGGTTTTTCTGTTCCTATAGGAGTAGGACTCAATCCGTGGCACCTAGGGAATATCGGGAGGTCTGTAGGCCCATTCTTGGGTTCGTTCTGATACACTGTTTTGGGCCGGTTTGAGGTCCCTTTAGTTGTGTTGGACCAGTTCCAGGGTGGTACGGTAGACTTTGATTTTTTTAGTAGGCGTAATCAGTGTTGCGTTAAGGGTCAGACCCTCTCGACTCTTAGAGGAAGCCTGACCGGGAAGTTTTGGCACGTAGGTGCTATATATACGTAGCAATCATCATGTTTGACCTCTTGGGTTTTCTGGTGTGACATGCGTTTGTGACGACGGGCAACCGTCACCCTGGCGAGTATGTGGTACGAAGGCGGATTTCTAGGTTGTTGGTTCAACAAAGTGGAACCCTGGTATAAGTGTACTTTGTCTATGTGTCATTGTATGACTGTGTGCGAACTTCACTGTGTGCTCCACACTTGAGTGTATCACATTTGTGTATGTTAACTCACATTACCTCTCCATATTACCTTATTACCTTCAAACTTTATAGGCGTGTAGTTTACATCATAGAGAACTCACAAAAAAACATTCAGAAAAAAAAAAACTTATTTTTAGGCCCCGAAACAATTTTTGGCGGGGGCCGAACATGGAGGTGTTCGGCCCTCGAACGGGACCCCAAACGCCCGAACGTTCAGGGGCCAGCCCGAGGGCCTCCGAACGTTCGGTCAGGTAACCCTATATACATATATATAAACATATATGGCGTTGTAGGGTTTGAAAAACCCTACAACCCTAATTTCTTTTTTTTTTCAATGTTCTTTTTTTTTCAAATAGAAAATGTTCAAAGCGGAATATAGCAGCGGGGACATAATGAAAGTGGGGAAAAGTTATAAAACGTGCTGGGGACGAAATATTTTTTTTTTTCAAATAGACTAGGAAAACGACATTGGAGTTGCACCGACTCATTAAGAGTTTGAACCCTCGACAATCCAACAGAAAAATTCCCATTAGAAATGAAAGTTGATAAAACATTCTAAAAAAAAAAAAAAAAAGTTCGTTATATTTGTAAAATTGTAAAGTATCATTTTAATGTTTGTCCAATTATAAAATTTACAGCTTTATTTGATAAGTTTTCGTCTAAATATGAGTTTTCCCTTCCAACTACATCATTTTGTTCAAGATGGAATGGAAGTCTGGACGAGTTTGTGAAATGTCTTAATTAAACTTTCATTTTACTACATCAAATATCTTCTAATTTATATTGGATTAACCTATTTATGACTGAAAATTCTTAGCTAGAATGACAGTCCAATTCAAATATTTCATAAACTCGTACAGATTTTCATTCCATTTCTAGCATGTAGTTCAAATAAGAAGGGATACCCCATTCTTGGAATAAAAGTTTTCAAGTAAAACGAAAAATTTTAAATTTGGTATTATATTTTTTAAGATGAAATAAAAATTTGAAATTTAGAATGTAACTTTACTGTAGAGTGATTTTTGAATTCTGGAAAAATTTTCTATTGTATGCGGTGTCGAGCGCATCGACCCTCTCGTGAACGAGGGCCCTCCCGACCACGTCACGCAGGAGTAAAGCAAAAACAATGTCATTAAGAGACAACTCGGGAACAACGCATAAATAATCCCGTGAGCCGCCGTGAGCCGCCGAGACGGCGCACTGTCGCATCGTCCCTCGCCGCTATGGCCGATTGCGCCAGCAATACAACCCGCGGTCCCCTACGACAGGATAGGTTCCCGCGAGGCATAAGCTACCTTCCCTAAGGGGCTGTCACCACCCTTAGGGGCGTATCCCTAGTGAGCTACCGACCCACGTGCGAAAGCTTTTAGATGCAATTGCAGAGGTAGGTCAGGCGAGGGCGTTTGCTCGTTCGCCATAGTATAGATACATTGGTTAACGCCAAGTGGACCCGATCGTCGTTCATTCTTAGGGCGCTGATCTCCTAAGTACGAAGCGGACGCCAATCGACTAGGATGGTCTCAACCAAACATGAAACTACAAAATTAATCCTAGTCCCTTAGACACACAATCAAAAGAAAGTTATAACAAACACACATAACTCCGCCCCCCAAAAAAAAAGAGTCAACCGTAGTCGACAGGAACATGCCCAATCTGAAATGATGACTGAAAGAATCAGAATCATCATATAGTACATCCAACAACACGATATTAAACATAATCCGACCACCCCGGGTCGAATTCCATAAAAACAATCATACAATCGTCAACAAGAAGTTGACTATCGATAATAACTTTAACGCAGCCGACCAGGTAGTCGGACTGCCTTAGTTTTGACCTGATGAGACGCGCTGCCAGAGTTATTCATTCCAACTAACGCGGACCTATGATTAAACACGCATACGCCTGTCTCCATACATTCTCAATCTTCCTGGATGACAGGTTGCTTCGCGGATGATTCTTGATCGGGGGTATTGCTTGACGTGTTGCATGCCTCTTCCTCTAGGAAGTGGTCTGTGGATACCCCTTACCCTCGCCTGAGCCCGAAGACCCAGATCTCAGAGGTTGGGCCGTCACCACCGAGTCGACAAAGTACCACCCCCGACGAGTCGGGTCCACTCCAAGTCGATATCAGGGCCGGCTCCGAAAGCATACGAACCCCCGCCTTGGATGCTTCCTAGAGAAAAGAGAATGCGTTCACCGCAAGTAGTTTTCAATTATTCCCATCCCTTCTCTGTTCATGGTAACTTAGACATGAAGAAATTGAATGAGATAGAGAATGAGAATCACTTTGACAGGTATATATATAGAAGGTCATTCTGGATAAAATGTGTCAATCCTGGGAAAATGCTAAGTCCAATTGACTGCATTCGCTTTTTATTCACACGTTTTCTTTCATGGCACCCGTTGAAACTACTCATTTCAGAATTCAAGTACTATTGTCGTGCAGGCAAGTGAAAGATAAAAACATGACAATCCTTTTCTCCATCCCAAATTGGCAATGTCAATCTCCATAGCAAGCATCCTCCTACCTACCTGCACAACATGCAAAGAAAAMAGGTTCAAAAGAAAACAGTACAATCCCATATTCAAGTTAGACTTTTCCATTCACATGCATGACTCGCACAACTTTCCTCTGTCTTTTCTTTTGAACATTCAAACAACAAGGTCAAACAAAGTGCGGGTTCACACAGCTGTGAAGCGAAATCTGAGTCATTCAGCTGACCTTGAGTGAAGTTTGATCCAGTCCACTCAAGAAAGCCAAGAAATATTCCAGTCAAAGTTGAGAGCACGATCGCCGTTGAGGCTGGAAATATGCAGCTCACAACTGCACAACTCATGGTCGTTCCACTGAACGACGGCCACCTCACTCTCCAAGTGCTCTTATGAGCGAAAGTCGCCTCCACTGAAAGACTCAAGTTAGATAACCCTCCAGGAGGGTGTTTCCAACAATGAGTCCTATGTGGTCCCAACAGTCCCAATTGTACTTCCCCCACCAAAGATACTCACAACCTATTGCAAGTCCACGCCGTCTCCAAGTACCACGTACGCTCACAATAGTCACCCTCATATGTCGGTTCCGATCTTAAAAATCAGTCCCACTTGGTCCCAAAATGGCCTCAGATGGTCCCACGTTACCGCCACAGCACTGGATGGTCCCTAAATCAAATCCTGCTTGCGCTGCGCGCCGCCAAAAAAATAAAGGTGGCCCTGGTTGAATCTGCATGTGCCGCGAGCCTCCCAAAAATAAGGATATCCTTGTGGCGCAACCGCAAGCGCTGCAACTCCAATAGCCACTGTCACGAGCACTCACTCCGCGTCCTCCTCATGTCACTGGCCCACACTCCACTACCGCACCATCCCAATCATGCATCAGCGTTAGCCCAACCTCTAGGCCACACTGAAATTCACCTCAACAGCCGCACACCACAAAAATATATGCGGACCATTCGTTGCTCCGCCGTCAACCCGGTACCATGGCTGCCCCGCAACACCAGCGTCAGATCACACACATCAGTAAAAAATGGCTCCACCGTGTTACAAAGGTCCGGCAGCCCCGCGGCTGTTGTCGTGCCTCCAAATCGACAATACTTCTCTTTGACAATACTGCTGCCGCCGTGCCACCACAAATGGCAGCACTTCCTCACCACTGCCGTCAAAATCAATGCTGCCGCCGCAAACCAGGCAGCGCTTCCGCACCACTGCCGTAAACACAATGTTGCCGCTGCAAACCAGGCAGCGCTTCCGCACCACTGTCGTACACCCAATGCCACTGCCACAAAAATCCGGCAACGCTTCTTCGCCACCGCCGTTAGAACCTGTGCAACCGGCGCAAAATTTCGGCAGCCCTTCCGCGACACTGGCAAAAATATCCTGCCGCCGCCGTGCAAAACGGGCAGAGCCTCCCCTGCACCGCTTGCCGAAGACCTGCCACGAATGGCAGCACTTCCCCACTGGCACCACGCAGCACGGTGGCTATGGCAGCCTCCTCCTTCTCCTCTCACTTCAGACCTCCACTCCACTCCTCTTACTCAGTGGCCCTCACCACTCTGGCAGCATAATGCTGCTCACTACTCCACATTCAATGAGAATGTGGGCAGCACCTCAACTGAGTGAGGATGCTGCTGGCCAGCCTTGCTTTTATAGCTGGGCTGGAGTGGTGGGCAGGCACTTGAGGCTCAGCCAAAAAAAAACGGGGCTGAGTCTAGCCCTCGATCTGAACTTCGATCGAGGGCTGGGAATCTTGATGTTCCACTAGGAACATCGAGTCCCTGGTTTTGGCTATGCACCTGGCCGCCACCACAGGCCAGACGCAGCCTCGAAGTGGCTGTATCAAGCCATTTTCAGCAGCCTGCTCAAGTCCCATCAGCCCCTAGAAGCTTCTAGGGGCTGCACCTGTTCCGCGGCCGCGGCCACGTTCATGGCCGTTACTTTTTTTTTTCTTTCTTACTTTTTTTTTTCTTTTTTCTCCCCCTTTTTTTCTTCTTCTTACCACCCCTTTGCTTTTCTGTGAGGGCTGGCCCGTTGCTCAGCAACGAACAGGCGGCTCAGGGGTCACTTCGCCTAGACAGGAGCCGAGTTCAATAGGGGCTTTCACCCACTTGCCCCTCACGCCCGTACCCGGACGCAACCTGCACCAGGTTCGGGCGCGCTGTGGGTGTTGCAGCCCGTTTCTTAAACGAACGGGCGCAGCCCTGCAACTCGTCACACGAGGGGGGGGGGTATAAAAAAATTAAAGAAGATAAAAAAAATAAAAAATCTAAAAAGACTCCAACAATAACAACAAAGAAAAACAAGAAAAGAAGAGGCAACTTACCCCAGATTGTCTGCCGCCCGTTCATCGAAACGAACGGGCACTCAGTAGGCTCGTAGAACACAGGAGGGGGGAGTATGCCTGCGACAACGCATGTTCTCATGTTCTAGCGGTAGATTCATTCGATTTTGCTCATCCTATAGATGGCAATAGAGAGGGGCAGTGCCGGGTAGATCACTTCGTAACCCTCTCTCTCTCTCTCTCTCTCTCTCTCTCTCTCTCTCTCTCTCTCTCTCTCTCTCTCTCTCTCTCTCTCTCTCTCTCTC
>BFEA01000026.1:13481-29835 GCA_003427395.1 Chara braunii | reverse complement strand
TTTTTTTTTTTTTTTTTTTTAGATTTTTTTCTTTTAGACTTTGTTTTAGATTTTCTTTAGTTGGATTTTCTTTTCTTATTTCTTTTCAGAATTTTTTTTTTTTTTTTCGTGGTTTTACCAAGGGTGCCCATTCGTCGAAACAAGCGGGTTGATTGTCATCTAAGGATGAGCAAAATTGAATAAATTTGCTACAGAAAGTGGCAACATTCGAGGGCAGGCCTTAGGGCCTTGGGCTGAGTTACGAGGGTTCCTCTGCACACGCTTTTGGGATTCAAGCTCCGAGGGACAGGTAGTTTGTTTTCTGGTGGTCGAACGCACGTTTTGCGGCGACGTTCGGGTCTTAGGTGTCTCTCCCATAGGGACTTCACGACAGGTCACTGTCACTGGCAACGGTTGCAACCTTGGAGAGAGAGAGTAAGAGAGAGAGAGAGAGAGAGAGAGAGAGAGAGAGAGAGAAAAAAAAAGAGGGAGAGAAAATGGAAAGAGAGAGAGAGAGCAAGGAAATAGGCAATTGGTTGATAGCGAGCCCGAACCTGGCGCCGTGGGCGTCCGGGTACAGGCGAGCTGGGCACAAGGAGAGAGAGACCTTGCAAACTTGACTCTAGTTCGACTCTGTGAAATGACTTAGGGGGGAGGGGAGGCTGCTCGTTTCAAAAAAACGAGTTGCCCCTCCCTGAGGAGAAACGAGAGGTTAAAAAGAAGGGAAAAAAAAAAAAAAAAAAAGGAAGAGAAAAGAAAATCGCATAGAGAATGCGATCGCGACGCCGGGCTAGATGCAAGGGAAGCATTAGGGCCTGAAGTTTGAGCAGACTGTTGAGTTTCCCAATTTGCTCGGATACAGCCACTTTGGGGTTGTGCCTGGCCGAGGGTGGCGGGCGGGTGCATTGCCAAAGCCTGGGGCTTGATGTTCTTAGTGGAACGTCAAGATTTCCAGCCCTCGATCGAAGTTCAGATCGAGGGGCAGGCTCAACCCCGTTTTTTTTTGTTGAGCCTCAAGTGGCTGCCCACCACTCCATCCCAGCTATAAAAGCAGGGCTGGCCAGCAGCATCCTCACTCAGTTGAGGTGTTGCCCACATTCTGACTGAGTGTGGAGTAGAGAGCAACATTATGTTGTTGGGGTGTTGCGGGGTCAGGCACGGTACCGGTTTTGACGGCGCAGCAAGCAGTGGTCCGCCGTTATTTTTGTGGTGCATGGCGGCTATGGTGGGTCCCAGCGCGCGGCTATGGTGGGTCCCAGCATGGTATAGAGGTTGGGCTAGTGCTGGTGCACGATTGGGTCTATGCGGCAGTGGTGCGTGGACCGGCAACATGATGATACCGCGGAATGAGTGCACACGGTACGGGCTATTGAAGTTGCAGCGCTTGCGGTTTGCACAGGGACGACGTCTTTATTTTTTGGGGCTCGCAGCACATGCGGTTTGGACCAGGGCCACCTTTTTTTTTTTTTGCGGCGCGCAGTGCAAGCGGTTTTGAGTTCTGAACCACCTAGTATTGCGACCATGGTGTGGGGCTGCATTGGGACCACTTAGGACCATTTTGGGACCACGTGGGACTGGTTTTGAACTTGGGACCGGCATGTTGGTGTGGCTATTGTGAGCTGACGTGGTGATTGAAGGTGACGCAGACATGCGATTGATTGAGATTGTCCTTAGAGGATATGATGCTGTTGGAACTGCAATCGGGGGTGCGTTAAGACTGTCCGGGACGTTGAGAAGACGTGAGACTTATTCTTTGGAGCACCCTCCTCGAGGGTTGTTCCACTCGAGTTCTCTCAATGGACCCGACTTTTGCTCATTCGGACACTTGGAGAAGGACGCGAATCGCGATTCAGGAGAAAGCTCACAACTTGTGGAGTTATGAGCCGCGTATTATTTTTACGGCGGTCATTTTCTTCTGATTGAAATATTACTCGACTTTCTTGAGTGAGTCGGACCAAATTTCATTCAAGGTCAGTCAATGACTCAGATTTCTCTTCACACTTGTGTGAACCGACACTTGTTTGACCCTGTTCATTGGATGTTAATTGAAAAGGCAAAGAAAATATGTGTTTGCATGTGAATGGTGAGGTCTGACTTGAGTATGGGATTGCATTGGTTTTCTCTTGAACTTGTTGTCTTTGCGTGTTGTGCAGGTAGGTAGAAGGATGCTTGCAAAGGAGTTTGATTTATGCCTATTTGAGGAAGATAAAAAGATTACCTTTTTTCTACCTTTTACCTGCCTGATTGTTAAAAAGACTTGTTGTTTTGAAAAAGATTATTCAGCATGTGTTGTAGAATGAATACGACTGAAATAAAGTAAATGAGGTCAAATGGACTTAGTCTTTTCCCATGATTGACCCTTTTTATCCCGAATGACCCTATCAACCTGTACCTGTCCAAATGATTCTTATTTTCTATCTCCTTTGACACTTTTCGGATTAGTTACCGTGAACTTAAGGGAAGTGAGAATAATTGAAAGTTACCTGCGGTGAATACATTATTTTTCTTCAGCAAGCATCTGGGGAGGGGGTTCGTTGCATTAGGAGCCGACCCTGTTATCGACCCGGATTGGACCGTTCTACAGTAAGGTACTTTGCCGATTCGGTGGAGACGGGCCAACTTCTGAGATCCGAGTTTTGTGCTCAGGCAAGGAGGAGTACCTAAGACCACTTCCTAGAGAGAGAGGCATGCAACACTTCAAGCAATGCCTCTGATCAAGAATTATTCGCAAAGCAGCTTGTCATCCCAAAGGTTGGAAATGGAGGAAGACATGTATGTGTGTCGAATCTTAGGTCGACGGTAGGCTGAAATGAATGACTTTGGCATCGCGTCTCATCAAGTTAAAATTGAGGTTGTCCGACTATTATGTTGGCAGCATCAATGTTATTTTCGGTAGCCAACTCCTTGTTGGCGGTTGTATGATTGTTTTATAGGGTTGCCCAGAATGGTCGGATTTTATTTTGATCTTGTGATATTGGATGTATCAAATTAAGATTTGGATTCTCTCAGTTTTCATTTCAGATTGGATATGTTTCTTTCGACTGCGGTCGATCTTTTTGATATAATACTGTGTTGTTATTATAATTTTTTTGTTGACTGTGTGCATAAGGGACTAGGGTGAATTGTAGTTTCATGCTTGGTTGAGACCGTCCTAGTCGACCCACGTTTGTTCCGTACCCAGGAGATCAGCGCCCTAGGAACGGACGACGTTCGGGTTCGCTTGGCGTTAACCTAGTGTATCTATACTACAGCGAACGAGCAAACGCCATCGGCTCACCTACCTCTGCAATTGCATCTAAAAGCTTTCGCACGTGGGTCAGTAGTTTGGTAGGGATACGCCCCTAAGGGTGGTGACAGCCTCTTAGGGAAGGAAAGCTTATGCCCTTCGGGAACCTATCCTATCGTAGGGGACCGCGGGATGTACAGCTGGCGCACCCGGCTAGAGCGGCGAAAGGGCGACGCAACTGCGGCTGTCTCGGTGGCTGGCAGAGTTATTTTGCGCCGTTCCCGAGTTGTCTCTAAGGTTATGTTTTGTTTAAACTCCTGCGTGACATGGCCGGGAGGGCTCCCGCCTCTTCTCGAGGAAAGGCGGAGGCCGATGCGCTCGACACCCCTGCAATCCCCTGCAATCCCCCGCCCCCGACCACCACGTGGTCGTGAAGTCAAGACCACTACGGTCATGACTGCGAGTCACAGTCACGGTCGCAGCAACCGTCGGTTGGGGGAATTCATAGTCTGCCAGGGATGAAAATTTGTCCGGCCGTTGCCTAGTATTATTGAAAAAATTGATGTGCCTAACTTGAATTGAGTTTGTTTCAATGCTTAGATGTTGTGCCCACCTTTCCTGATTAACGGCTGTGATATCTACCTTTGGCTGGAGTAGACCGTAAATCGCTTCAACAGAGCGAGATTGTAAATAATGCGGCGTTCTTCTCCTGCTGGTTTGTCATACCCACTTCACCAAGTCCAAGGGTACCTCTTGGATTGGGAGCTCTGGATGATAGGCTTTCCAACCTTTCATTGAGGAAATAAACACTACTCTCAAACGACAAAGGTGAGAAAGTGGAAACACATTCAACATATCCAAATGACATGTTGTCAAGAAGTGATTTGTATCTACCTTGTGAATGCTAACTAAGGCTCCTTGCGGTAGTATAACAACAATTATTTCGTCAAAACGGACTGTTACGGAAATATTTTATTTTTTGAACAAAATTAAAACCTCATAAATTATGATTGGCCCGGTTTAGGTGAAAATTACAAGCTCTTGAGGGACCGCCGTCCTTAAAATGTCGGACCCCTTGGATGTATCAGGACCTAGTTGGAGTCCAGAGGAGCCTCCTAGATGTATTAGGACTTAGCTTACATCCAAGGGGTAGGAAATTTTCGGAACGCCATACCCTCAGAAGTTGAAAAAGTCGACCTAAATCGGACCAATGTATGAGTTTTCAATTTCGTTCAAAAAAAAAAAAAGTCCGTTTTAACGAAATTGGTATTGTATGTCAACTATCTGTCCCACCCTTAGCTCTTGGTTGGGACGGTCAAACCCCACCACCCAAACTGCTTCCTGAAGTTTAGGCCCTTTTCTGAAATTTCTTATCTAAGCCTGAGGGATAAAAAAAATATTATGTTCTAGATTAAACGAGAGTTGTTGAGCATACCGAAGGGTGAGTCCCAATTGGTCCGCCTCTTCCTAATTTTTTGTTTCTGAGTCTCATAATTCCTTGATTCTCATAACACCCGTTTCAACCCGCAGGGACCAAGCTGGATCGGAACCGCTAAATATACACCCATTGCTATATATATGATCCAGCGATTGCCAAAAAGGGGTTGATGCACGACTTCCTCATATCTAGATGGAAAGAGTCTGTTGGGTAGTGGAAAACAGTAACGATGTTTTCAATAGTGAGGACCAAAGGTTGTCTAGCATCAGAATCTCTCGTAGCTGCCCCACGCACCCCTTCTTTGTTGGATTGCGCCTGAGCTCTGGGGATAATCCAAAACCGTTCCTCGGTCGAAGTTAATTTGGAGGGTGTCTGTCCTTTGAAGCAGAGGGGGCCAATCTACGAATTTGCTTTCAGGTTAAGGATAACGTTTTTTCCTCTATGGACAAAATTAATTTATTTACCCATTGAAGTGAAAGCGCTTAAGGTTGAAGGGTGGGATCCATCATTGTCAGCCCTCTTCTACTAGTTTTGGGTTGAATCAATGAAAGTCATGCTACTCTTGGAATCACATTTTCTTGCTCATGATCGTCTCTCCAAAGGAAAGCTAAAACTTGCCTTTAACGGTTTTTATACTCGTTTTTGTTGATAAATCGGAGCGCGATTTACACTAGAGAGAGGTCAACACAACATTGTCAATTATAAGCGTCTTCCGAAAAAGAGAAATGTGTTGATTCTTCCATTGAAGTGAAAGCGCTTAAGAATGAAGGGTGGGATCCAGCATTGTCAACCCTCCTCTAATTTTGGGTTGAATAAGTGAAAGTCATGCTACTCTAGGAATCACATTTTCTTTCTCATGATCGTCTCTCCAAAGGAAAGCTGAAATTTGCCTTTAACGGGTTTTATATGCGTTTCGTTGATGAACCAGAGCGCCGATTTACACCAGAGAGAGGTCAACATAACATTGTTAATTATAAGGGTCCTCCGAAAAAAAAAGAAATGTGCAGATTCTTCCATTGAAGTAAAAGCGCTTAAGAATGACGGTTGGGATCCAGCATTGTCAACCCTCCTCTAGTTTTGGGTTGAATAAGTGAAAGTCATGCTTCTCTAGGAATCACATTTTCTTGCTCATGATCGCCTCTCCAAAGGAAAGTTGAAACTTGCCTTTAATGGGTTTTATACGCGTTTCGCTGATGAACCAAAGCGCTGATTTACATCAGATAGAGGTCAACACAACATTGTGAATTATAAGGGCCCTCCGAAAAACAGAAGTGTGTTGATTCTTCCATTGGTTCATTTTCTTGAGGGTTGGTCTATGTGTTCATTCATCGTTAGCAGTAGGCTTACCTAGAGCCTATGTATCCTTCGCGATCATGACCCCAGGACCAAATCCGCCCGGCGGTTGACAACCTGACCGCCGAGGTCGACCGCGGACAGTCGTGGGCGATAGAGTTTTCTTAATATTATTGTCTCAAAAAATAAAAGACAAAAAAAATAAAAAATATATATATATGGGTACAACCTAGGCTACCAGTCGGGCCGCACGGGTCATCCTATTATCCCGGACGGCTCGACCGTGTAAGGACCAGGGAAGGTCTTAGCAAAAAAAAAAAAAAAAAAAAAAATCCAAAATATTTGAACAAAAACTATGCTACGCAATAAAATAAACTGAACAACTTTTGCCTAAGGGTCACATCGACATTCTTTACCAAATTTAGAATAAAAAATAAAGTTAAAAAATAATTTTGATTTTTTGACTTTTTTATTTTTTTTTTACCTGGTCCGGCAAGTGGCCCCGGGCCACTCTGTTAGCCTAGAGTACGACCCCTTTTTTTTTTGACTTTCAACGTTCTTTTTTTAAAATAAAAAACTAAAAAACAATTATTTTAATTTTTAAATAATTAAAAAAATGATAATTTTATTTGTTTCATTTTTTTAGAAGTGGCTCAATCGGATTCTCAACTTCACTGGAGCCATGTACTGGTGGCTTAAGAAACAATATACCAGCATCATTCAAGAGCTGAGAGGTGGTCCGCCCAATCGTGCCCCAGAAAGAGATGTCAATCGTTAACTGATTAAGTCACGGCTTTACAGACGACAGTCATGACTCTACTGAGACTCATACTTGCACAACTTGCCAGATAACGAATTAAAAAAAAATGTTTCCAATCTTCTTACAACCTTAAATTGAAACATCATTCTAAGAGGGTTTGCCAGACTCTTCCTGACACATAGTGAATCTCCTAATGCTCCAATTTCTTCATCACATGCCAACGGCCAGAAACTTGTTATCAGATATTTCAACCAATATGGGGCCCAACGACCAGTTCACCGTCAACTAATATCTCCGTGCCAACCTCCATGTCTGTCACTGTACCTACTTTAGTCCTTATTCCCCCACATGCTGCACTAACACCTTCTGACCTCCTTCTTTGTGAGATCTGACACTTTTACACTTGGTTGTGGAAAGCATCGACTTTGTCGACATCACTACAACTGTATAATTTTTTTGGGCCGCTTTCTGCAGGGATGTCACCTTCATCCGGATTGTGAACATCCTCCACATCGAGATGCAGTATGTCCCATTTGTCCCTGCGGGTGCTATAACGAATATGCACTTAACTGTGATGGTGAACGCCCCACAATCTTCATGGCCTGCAACCAGCATGCCCTTTGTCGTGCATGCTTCAGAGGTATGGTTAATGCTAACTGTATGTGCCTACCTCTATGTCTGTCACTGTGCCTGCTTTAGTCTTTATTCCCCCACATGTTGCATTAACACTTTGTGACCTCCTTCGTTGTGAGGTCACTTACACAGTTACACTTGATTGTGGAAAGCATCGCTTTGTCGACATCACTACAACCGTATAATTTTTCGGGCCCGCTGTCGGCAGAGATGCCACCTATATCCGGATTCTGAACATCCTCTACATCTAGATGCAGTATGTCTCATCTGCGCCTTCGGGCGCTATAGCAAATGTGCACTTAACTGTGATGGCGAACGCCCCACAATCGCCATGGCCCGCAACCAGTATGCCCTCTGTCGTGCATGCTTCACATGTATGGTTAATGCTAGCCTCCCTGACCCCTAATGTGACGAAGTTGCTTACCTGAATGATTTTCGTTATGTAGATCAGCGGGAGGGCTGCTACAATCGCTCGCATCCTTATGACAGTTGTCCTATCTGTCGTGAGGGTCTTACTTAGACGTACCTTGCAAAACTGTTAAGAATGCAGTAAAAGAACAACATAAGTTTGTGTCATTTTACTTTGTTTGTACCCTGCACCCTAGTAACACTTTCAAATTAAAAATTTGAAGGATGAAAACGAGGATGAAAAATGAAGAAGGAAGGGCATATGCGCTGAAAAGCGAACGTGGTAGACTCTTCACCAAAACTCCAAAACTGTGAAAGAAAAAAGAATGTGGTGAAAAAAAATAGATGTTTATCTACCTCTATGTCGGTCACCGTGCCTACTTTAGTCTTTATTCCCCCACATGTCGTACTAACACCTTGTCACCTCCTTCTTTCTGAGATCACTGACACAGTTACACTTGGTTATGGAAAGCATCGACTTTGTCGACATCACTACAACCGTATAATTTTTCGGGCTCGCTGTCGGCAAGGATGCCACCTGTATCCAGATTGTGAACATCCTCTACATCCAGATGCAGTATGTCCCATCCATGTCTGCGGGCACTATAGCGAATGTGTACTTAACTGTGATGGTAAACGTCCCACAATCGCCATGGCCTGCAACCGGCATGCCCTCTGTCGTGCATCATGCTTCACAGGTATGATTAATGCTACCTGCCCTGGCTCCTGCTGCGACGGAGTTGCTTACCTGAATGGTTTTCGTCCTGTAGATCAGCGGGAGGGCTGCTACCATCGCCCGCATTCTTATGACAATTGTCTTATCTGTCGTGAGGGTCTTACTTACTCGTACCTTGCACCCTGACAAAAATGTTCAGGTGCGTTGAAAAGACTTTACAAGAATGTACACAGGTGGGGAATCATTCACTAAGACTACAAAACTGTGAAGAATGCAGTAAATGGGTACGCGTACGCAGTTAATGGGTACGCGTACACGATGTGAAGAATGCAGTAAACGGGTTGTGACACGTACGCGGGTACACGTACTCCCGTACATAGGAATACGTAAAAAAAAAAAAAAACATCGAAAAAAAATGAAAACACAGTATGTTATGAACAATCATATTTCAAATAACTTTTGCCGGAAACATTGCCAAATTATGTACCAAACTCGAGTTTAAAATCAAAGACACAAAAAAGAAATAAATAGAAATAAAAACTAAAACAATTAAGAAAAAAACAAAAAAAAATAAAGACAAACTTCCATAATAAGTATATGTTATGCAGAAACATGATACAAACAATTTTTGTCAGAAAGTCATCCCCGAATTCCCAATCAAACTCGAGTAAGAAATTAAAAACTAAAAAAAAAGGTAATATTATCATAATCAGGGTTACCTGACTGAACGTTCGGGGGCCCCCAGACTGGCCCCCGAACATTCGGGCGTTCGGGGTCCTGTTCGGGGGCCGAACACCTCCAGGTTCGGCCCCCGCCAAAAACTGTTCCGGGGCCTAAGGATAAGTTTTTTTTTTTTAATGTCTTTTTGTGAGTTTTTATGATGTAACCTACACGCCTATAAATTTTGACGCCATTCCACTAAGCCAAAAAAAACATTAAGAATCGTCAAAGATGGGGGTGTCAAAACGTGCTCGCCCACTCACTATTTTTTTTTTTTCACTTTTAACTTTTTGTTTGCACTTTATTTCGGGGCCTAAAAAAAATTATTACTTTTTGAAACAATTTTAACGAGTTATTGATTATGTAAACTACATACCTGTAAATTTTCAGAGCATTTGTCAATGCCAAAAAATAATTAAAAATCGGCAAAGATGGCGGTGTCGAAAAGGTGCTGGCACACTCACTCATTTTAATTCTTTTTTTATTTTTTCTTATTTTTATCATAGTGTTAATTTTCTGTATTTGATTTTTAATTCAAATTTGGTAAAGAATTTGGATGTAGTGCCTAGGCAAATGTTGTTTAGTTTNAGTGCCTACACTACCTCTCACACGGCCCGAGGCCTTCGCTCAGGCTGGTTTTTATGCCGAGGATTTGGCGCGACTCGGTTCACATGACCCTCTCCCCTACATGGGCCGCAGGAGCAACAAGAGGCGCCCTCCTGGAGGGGCGTATTCGCCTCCGCCGTACATCGTGGATAGCCCTAGATGGTCAGGTTCTTCGCTCAACGGCATTAGAGGGAGGGAGTTCGGGCCGGTTGATGGCGGGTCGGGCCGCCGCAGCGGCGGATCTGTCGGATCGATGCCTCCGCCACCCGCACGGAGCATGGAGGGCAGCACCGATGCGACTACTGCCCGTGCGGCCGTTGCCGGTTCCCCGCCGCCTGTCGCAGGTGGTGTTGCCGGCGGATGGGCAGCTCATCGCCGGGTCTCGGACCGGATGAGGGCGGATTACGACGCCGGGAGGGGCACCTTCGCAGGACGTTTGTCACCTCAGTTTCAGGTTGCGGCCAGCAGCGAGGGTGGCTCCGGACGTCCGAGTGTTCACATGGCAGGCCGCATGCTCGGTTTGTCTCGATCAGTGACGAAGAGAGTTTTGATCCCACCGCCGATTCCGGCCCGAGGGACAACTGAGGACATGCAGCAGGTTCAGCACTACACATCTGGCGAGGAGGGGTTGCTGATGCGGAGTGGGTGTAGACGACAGAGCTCCATCACGGAGGTTGAGGCTCGACTCGCAGCAGAGCTCGCCGTCAGCCAGGCTGCATTGGACGCGATTCACAGGCAGCGACAGACGATTGCTGCAGCGGAGGCCGAGGACGAGGACACGGACACAGAGTCCGAGCCGATCGACATTGCAGTCCGCAGACATAGAGCGGCCGTGTCCGCGGCAGCCGCGGTAGCACAGGCGGCATACATCAGCGGTGTGCAGGGCACAGGTGGTGGAGGGGCCTGAGAGGAGCGCGTGGTCGACAGTCCACCGGGAGAGGCCGCGGGCGTCCTTCCGGAGGCAGAGGATCTGGACCTTCCACAGGGAGAGGGAGGCGTTAATGCCTTTTTTTTTTTTTTTTTTTTTTTTTTTTTTTTTTTTGTCCACGTTCGGCTCGAACGGTCGAACGCCTTCCGAAGTTGTCCCGTACATTCGGGCGTTCGGGTTTGGGCGTTCGGCCCATCCCGAACACCGGCAACCCTGCTCATAAATAATTTAAAAAGTATTTAAAATATGTATTCAAGGTTTTAGAATTTTAAATCAAGCTTGGTCGGGAATTCGGGTACGACTCCTAGGCAAAAGTTGTTGTTATCATTATTTTGCACAACATACGTTTTTTTTTTATTTTTTTGATTTTTTTTATTTTTTTTACGTACTTGTACGAGCGATTTCGGGTTCTTACGCGTACGATGGAGTACGTACTCGTACACAGTGCTACCCAGTTTTCAAGTAAAACAAAAAATTAAAAAAATGGGAATTATATTTCTTAAGGTGGAATGAAAAATTGAATGAAATTTCACTATAGAATGATTATTTAATTTTGGATTTTTTTTTTCATTGATATATATATATATATCGTCACAAATATATATATATATATATATATGGGGTTGTAGGGTTTGAAAAACCCTACAACCCCATTTTTTTTTTTTTTCAATGTTCTTTTTTTTTTCAAATAAAAAACGTTCAACGCGGAATATAGCAGCGGAGGACATAATGAAAGTGGGGAAATTTTATAAAACGTGTAAGGGATGAAATATTGTTTTTCGAAATATACTCGGAAAACGACGTTGGAGTTGCACCGACTTATCAGGAGGTTGAACCCTCGACAATGCAACAGAAAAATTCCCGCGAGAAATGAAAGTTGAAAAAACATTCTATATAAAAAATAAAAAAAATCGTTATATTTGTAAATTATTATTTCAATGTTTGTCCAATTATAAAATTTACAGTTTTATTTGATAAGTTCCCGTCTAAACATGAGCTTTCCCTTCCAACTACGTCATTTTGTTCAAGATGGAATGAAAGTCTGGACGAGTTTATGAAATGTCTTAATTAAACTTTCATTCTACTACATCAAATATCTTCTAATTTAAATTGGATTAACCTGTTTTTGACTGGAAATCCTTAGCTAGATCGACAGTCCAATTAAAATATTTCATGAACTCTTACAAACTTTCATTCCATCTCTAGCATGCAGTTGAAATAAAAAAGGATACCCCATTCTTGGAATGAAATTTTTCAAGTAAAACGGAAAATTTTAAAATTAGAGTTATATTTTTTAAGATGGAATAAAAATCTGAAATTTTGGATGTAACTTTACTATAGAGTGATTTTTGAATTATGAAAAAAAATTATATTGTATGAGGAATCTCTGTATTTTATGGTTTGGGTCATGAACCCCTTGACCCTTGTTGAAGACAGACTGTCCCCAAGCGGAACACATCATAAGACACCAACCCTGTGGAGCACCAGACAACACAGTAGAGGCAACACGACTGCACAATACAAAAAACGATTGCAAGGAATGACATGGCACACAAGAGATGCAGCGTAGGAACCGTGTAATGAAGCGCAAGACAACACAAGCAAGGCAACCACACTGCAAGGGACGACAGGGCAAGCGGACCAGCAGCTCAGCAATCGTGGGTGAAGCACAAGGCACCAGCGACAAGGCAAGCATCCAACAAGGCTCGCACGCAGCAAACACGGAAGGCATGACCAACGGAAGTGCAGCAAGACAGCAGAGCAACGAAGCGCAAGGCAACACGATCAACACGGCCACACCATACAGTGAACACATCAAACAACAAAGAATCACATGCGAAGCAAGCAGGACAGGTAACAGGCAACGACAGAGCGCACGGAGCAAAGCGGCACATGACCTACTCACATCGTGATTGAACCCCGCAGACTATTGGTTCCCACCACCCACTGAGACAAGGAGACACTCCGACGAGCATCCATCATCACCCACAGGCAACACAAACACCCCGAACCAAACGGCCCCCCAAGAGTGCAGTAGGTACTCCAAAAGTGGAACCACCGACTATTTGGAAATACTTAAGGGTGCTCAGTTTTGGGTAAGCAAAAAATACTTAAAGATCAGAGGGAGGACAGACAGCAAGAGGAAAATAGATAAACACAAAATTGATTATGTATGTGTGTGTCACGGTGTGTTAATCAATCAATTAATCAATCCAAAAAAAAAGAAGTAAAAAATAAATGAAAAGCATATTTATTCAATGTGCACGCTCTTGTGTATGTATGTGTGTAGGTGTGTAGCTGTGTGTGTGAATGTTTGTGTGTGTATGTGCGTGTGGGGGGGGGAGGGGCTGGGGGGCGACCCTACGGAGTCCCCCATCAATCAATAAATAAATAAATAAATAAATCAGTCAATCAATCAACTACACATCAATCAATCTGTCAGTCTGAATCAGTCAATCAGTCAATCAATCAATCAATCAATCAGTTAATCAATCAACCAATCAATCAATCAAAATTTTATTATTATTTCTTTAATATTTTTAACCCACACCCCCCCCCCCCAAAAAAAATATCCTTTTTTTATTTTACTTTGCTGTGAGGTGGGGTTCAACGAAAATATTTCTTTGAATTAAATAATCACTCTATAGTAAAATTATAGTCCAAATTTTAAATTTTCATTCCATCTTAAAAAAATATAATTTCAATTTTGAAATTTTTCGTCTTACTTGAAAACTTTCATTCCAAGAATGAGGTATCCCTTCTTATTTCAACTGCATGCTAGAGATGGAATGAAAGATTGAATGAGTTCATGAAATATTTTAATTGGACGATCATTCTAAGTAAGGATTTTCAGTCATAAATAGGTTAATCCAATATAAATTAGAAGATATTTGTTGTAGTAGAATGAAAGTCTAATTAAAACATTTCATAAACTCGTCTAACCTTTCATTCCATCTTGAACAAATATATGTAGTTGGAAGGGAATCTCATATTTAGATGGAAACTTATCAAATAAAACTAAAAATTTTAGAATTGGATGCACATTGGAATGACAATTTATAAATATGAAAGATTTTTTTCTTATGGAATGTTTTTTCAACTTTCATTTCTCGTGGGAATTTTTTTATTGTTGGGGTTCCGGAACCCCAATCCACAACTCCCACCTCCTCACCCCCCCGCCTTCGGCCGCCACGTGGTCGTGAAGTTAAAACCACTGCGGTCATGACTGCCAGTCACGATCACGGTCGCGGCAACCGTTGGTCAGGGGGATTCATATTCTGCCACGGATGAAAATTTGTCCGGCCGTTGCCTAGTATTATTGAAAAAATTGATGTGCCTAACTTGAATTGAGTTTGTATCAATGCTTAAATGTTGTGTCCACCTTTCCTGAATAACGACTGTGATATCTACCCTTGGTTGGAGTAGACTGTAAATCGCTTTAACAGAGCGGGATTGTAAATAATGCGGCTTTCTTCTCCTGCTGGTTTGCCATACCCACTTCACCAGGTCCAAGGGGAACTCTTGGATTGGGAGCTCTGGATGATAGGCTTTTCAACCTTTCACTGAGGAAATAAACAGTACTCTGATGCGACAAAGGTGAGAAAGTGGAAACACATTCAATACATCAAAATGACATGTTGTTAAGAAGTGATTTGTATTTACCTTGTGAATGCTAACTAAGGCTCCTTACGGTAATATAACAACAATTATTTCGTCAAAACGGACTGTTACGGACATATTTTATTTTTTGAACGAAATTAAAACCTCATAAATCATGATTGGTCCGGTTTAGGTGGAAATTACAAACTCTTGAGGGTCCGATGTCCTTAAAACGTCAGACCCCTTGGATGTATCTGGACTTAGATGGAGTCCAGGGGAGCCTCCTAGATGTATCAGGACTTAGCTTGCATCGAGGGGGTAGGACATTTTCGGAACGCCGTACCCTCAGAAGTTGAAAAAGTCAACCTAAATCGGACCAATGTATGAGTTTTCGATTTCGTTAAAAAAAAAAAAGTATATGTCCGTTTTGACGAAATTGCTATTGTATGTCAACTATTTGTCCCACCCTTAGATGTTGGTTGGGCGATCAAACCCCACCACCCAAACCGCTTCCTGAAGTTTAAGCCCTTTTCTCAAATTTCTCATCCAAGCCAGAGGGATAAAAAAACATTATGTTATAGATTAAACGAGAGTTCTTAAGCATACCGAAGTGTGAGTCTCAATTGGTCAGCCTCTTCTCAATTTTTGTTTTTTGAGTCTCATAATTCCTCGATTCTCATAACACCCCTTTTGACCCGCAGGCACCAAGGTGGATCGGAACCGCTAAATATACACGCATTGTTGTCTATGATCCAGCGATTGTCAAAAAGGGGTTGATGCACGACTTTCTCATATCTAGATGGAAAGAGTCTGTTGGGTAGTGGAAAACGGTACGATGTTTTCAATAGTGAGGACCAGAGGTTGTCTAGCATCAGAATCTCTCCTAGCTGCCCCACGCACCCCTTCTTTGCTGGATTGCGCCTAAGGTTAAGGACAACCTTTTTTTCTCTGTGGACAAAATTAATTTATTTACCCATTGCGGTGAAAGCGCTTAAGATTGAAAGGTGGGATCCAGCACTGTCAGCCCTCCTCTACTAGTTTTGGTTGAATCAGTGAAAGTCATGCTGCTCTAGGAATCATATTTTCTTGCCTATGATCGCCTCTCCAAAGGAAAGCTGAAACTTGCCTTTAACGGGTTTTATACTCGTTTCATTGATGAACCAGAGCGATGATTTACACTAGAGAGAGGTCAACACAACATTGTCAATTATAAGGGCCCTCCAAACAATAGAAGTATGTTGATTCTTCCATCGAAGTGAAAGCGCTTAAGATTGAAGGGTGCGATCCAGCATTGTCAACCCTCCTCTAGTTTTAGGTAGAATAAGTGAAAGTCATGCTTCTCTAGGAATCACATTTTCTTGCTCATGATCGCCTCTCCAAAGGAAAGTTGAAACTTGCCTTTAACAGGTTTTATACGCGTTTCGCTGATGAACCAAAGCGCTGATTTACACCAGATAGAGGTCAACACAACATTGTCAATTATAAGGGCCCTTCGAAAAAGAGAAGTGTGTTGATTCTTTCATTGGTTCATTTTCTCAAGGGCTGGTCTATATGTTCATTCATCGTTAGCAGTAGGCTTACCTAGAGCCTATGTATCCTCTGAGGTCATGACCGTGGGACCAAATCCGCCCGGCGGTCGAGAACCTGACCGCCGAGGTCGACCACGGACAGTCGTGGGCGGCCGAGGTTTCTTAATATTATTGTCCCAAAAAATAAAAGACAAAAAAATATATATATATATATATATATGGGTACAACCTAGGCTACCAGTCGGGCCGCCCGCGTCACCCTATCTTCCCGGAGGCCCGACCGTGCAAGGACCAAGGAAGGTCCTAGCAAAAAAAAAAAATACAAAACATCCGAAAATATGCAGCAAAATAAACTGAACAACTTTTGCCTAAGGGTCACATCGACATTCTTTACCAAATTTAAAATATAAAATAAAGTTAAAAATTAATTTTGATTTTTTGATTTTTTTATCAGATATTTCAACCAATATGGGGCCCAACGACCAATTCACCGTCAATCTCTCTCTCTCTCTCTCTCTCTCTCTCTCTCTCTCTCTCTCTCTCTCTCTCTCTCTCTCT
>BFEA01000025.1:5537859-5558774 GCA_003427395.1 Chara braunii | reverse complement strand
GAGAGAGAGAGAGAGAGAGAGAGAGAGAGAGAGAGAGAGAGAGAGAGAGAGAGAGAGAGAGAGAGATGAGGATGATGATGTGAGGGCTCATACCTAGTATTGGCGATGGATGGTCTGCATCGGGTGGCATCTTCATGTACTTCGGTGGCTGCTGATGTCAACAGTTGCATTGTCAATTAGTAGGCACATAGTAGCTGTGTGGGGAGTAGTCTGGGGGCCGAGCGCCAAGTAGGGGGAAGGGCCAAGACAAGCGTAAGCTCTCTATTGACATTCGGTTTCAGTGTTACGATTTTCCATTGGTGTATTATTGGTGCAATGCTACTTTCTGGAGACTGGGGGACTTTCTAGCTTTCAATGTGATTGTGCAATCTGGATTCTGTCATCTCGCTATTGCTCATATTCCTTGCACTAATCTGTCATCTGTGATGCACGAAGGGGTTATTAAAAATGCCCAAAGAATCGGCCCCATGGGCGAGGTGGAGGTGGGATATAGACAGTGTGGCACAAGGTAGGAAAAGTTCTTGAAAGTGTGTGAAGCCCACTGCACACAGCATTTAGACCAGAGGCTCCGACATACCTTGAATAAGTTGATAACGATATATTGCAAGGGCGGGCATTGAAAGCTCTGGACGACGTGAAGCCAGGAAACGTGTCCGTGAACTATGGGTTTGTTTAACGAATTCTGGAAAGAGTATCGGGGATGACTAGTATGACTTATACCGAGAAGCTTTCCAGGAGTGCACATTCAGGGAGATTGTGCACGGGGGGTGGTTGCTCCTACACAGAAAAGGAGGAAAACAGGAGCTCAGGAATCACCGACGCATATCGCTGCTTGCAGTAACCTAAAGGACTCACCCATGTGGCAGAGAAATGTTTCAAGTTGCAACATTGACCAAACAGGCTTTATACCAGGACCAGGAAGATATATAGTTGAACATGTGGTATGTTTGATAGAAGCAACAAAACTTACGCGGGCGGGATAGGAGGCTGCACACAGCTTTTTTTTTTTTTTTTTTTCGTTTGGACTTTGAAGAAGCATAGGATCAGGTCAATTAGGACTTCCTTCAGCAATGTATGGCTAGAAAGTGGGTAGGACAAAAATATAGAAGGCGAGTCAAGAGTATTGTATACTAGAATAGAGGTATAGAAGGCTGGCCAGAGTATTATATACTAAAACAGAGGTATAGAAGGAGGGTCAGAGTACTATACACTAGAATAGAGGAATACGGCCATCTACCGTAGACATAGGGGATGGCTACTGTCTTTGCACCAACATAACGCATAGGTGTTGTATTCGAGTTTCCCAAAAAACGTTGAAAGGTTCAGTCCATTTCTTTTAATGGAATGGCACTTTAAAGTTCAAAGACCTTTCTATTGCGATTTCTGAAGAGGAAAAACCACTGCATTCGAATAGAACATTACTTCATATGGCCAAAGACCTTACCAATACCGGTCAGAGGTATCAAGTGGACTATGGCAGCTGGTTCGCGCTAAGAGGAAAAACCACTGCATTCGAATAGAACAT
The DNA here is from genome assembly GCA_003427395.1 of Chara braunii. NCBI lineage: Eukaryota > Viridiplantae > Streptophyta > Charophyceae > Charales > Characeae > Chara > Chara braunii. The sequence continues at coordinate 5,557,249 of BFEA01000025.1, read as the reverse complement.
TACTTCATATGGCCAAAGAAACAAAAAAAAGAGAGAGCTACGGTACTAAGTAGTAATCTGTAACCCATAACTGCTCGGAAGCAGACCTGACTTCGGATCCAGAACATATATTGCTGGCCTGCTCTTCTTTCATACGAATTTGCTGAACATCTCTTGAGATGTTGGGACCCTTGCATTTGTACTGCTGGGGTCCTCCGCGAAAAAGACTATTCAAAAAGGAATACGTGGGCCCTATTTTTTTTCTGTGGTGCACTATTGGCTACCTCAGCCAGCCTTCTCCAATTTTTTTTTTATACCCTATTTAGTGAGGTGCGTCGCATCACATGCGCGTGCATGCTTACACGTGCGTTATGCGCCGCGCGTGCGGAGCTCGCGTGCACGCGATACGACGCAGGTATGGGTTGGAGTAGAGGCGGAGTGTAGGGGTGATATAGGGAATATTGGGGGCGTTAACAAGGATGTTGGGGGCGGTTCGGGAGTGTTAGGTTGGTGTATGCGGGTATTGGGGGCCGCTATGGGGGTGTGGGCGGGGTTATTAGGGGTTGTGGATCCCAAAAAAAAAAAGTGTGGGGTGCCGATGATCCCCGACTGCTAGGTGCCGACCAGTCAAGGGCCGCCCACCGTCGGGGTGTGCAACCCTGCTGTAGTTCAACAAAAAAAGGACACTTTTTCTCGCTTTCGGATTTTTGGAAGCGTGGGGCATGTTTGACCACCCCACCCTGTCCTTTCAATTTTTTTTCTTTTTTCTTTCCACATCACGTGTGTGCGCGTGCACTCTGTGCCGCATGTGCCGCGACCCCGGGCACAGGATGCGCCGCAAGTATGCTCAAAACCATATGCTCAAAACCATGAAATGATGAAACAGATATAGGTTAGCATAAACCTTTCTTTTTTTTGAATTTGCCGTGTTCCAATTTTAATGGCTGTCCCGAAGGTGCCATTAACTCAAAATGCAATATACACAGAAGTGACAATGAAGGGTCTTGAATGAAAATATACTTCCAAGTCACGATAAAGGTCTTCACCACTGTCTCCTAGTTTGAAAGACCATCCTAAACGGAAAAATACAAGCTGCAAGAACTAAGGCTTGCGATAATGAAGTAAAGGTTCCAGTTCTCCTGCTATAGAGGTCAGGGAGGGGTGGAGCAAGCCTGGTTAGACACCGAAGCATGCTCCGCGAGCATTCAGTACACATAGTGACCTCCTCCAGGAGAGTCTCCACGACAGGGAAGGAACTGACACCTCCGTGAGCAATTGTTTACAGCCATTCAGGTTATGCAGACACACATACAAACATCATGAGGGGATATTCTGTGTCCGGCTTACCAGAGGAGTCTCTCTTGCAGGCTGGTCAAGCTCCTTTCTTTTTCCTCTGCGATTACTGCGATTAACAGTGGGTTCCCTTTCATCAAGCACTTGGACATCATCATCAGCATCAACAGCCCCATCGTCATCATTATCCCCCGAGAGAGCATCTGTGACAACTTCACGAAGCTTCCTGGAATGCAATGGGCCAACGATTTTTCCGTGATCTGCTGCTCCTCTCTGAGATTTTGAAACGGCTTCCTCGCCAGCGTCTCTTCCGGGCTCCACCTCCCTCAGCTCCTTCCACCTTTTGGGGACAGTTTTGTTCTTTGCACCGACACCTCTCCTGGGTTGTACAGGTGACTGTGCATCCGCGTCTTTCTGTTCCCGGATACCCATGGAGTTTCTCCCCAGCGTTCCAGCCTGGCTTCCTATTTTTCTTGTTTCCTTGAAGCCCCTTCCCGTGCTTTGCTTTACAAGGCCCCTCCTAATAGGCCCTTGCTCTGCTTCCTGACATTCGCTATCTGATGACGATGACAAAGCAAGGTCAATAACTGCTTGTTCAACAATAGCATTCCCCTTGGTTGCCAGATTTTCCGCATCTGATTGTGCTGCCCTCTTTTCTTCTTGCAGTATCTGAGCCTTAGCATTCTCCTCGCGTTGCCTTCCATCAATCCGTTTAGACTGCCGAGTTCCCACTAGCTTTCTCTCTTTCCCCTCACTGTTCACTATAAGTTTTTGCCTCTCCGACTTCCCTTCATCTCCTTTGTTCTCTATTAGTTGCACATCATCATCTTCATCACCCCTTGCGCCCTCATTCTCATCACCCCGACCCTTGCCTTTGCTGTTTTTCCTTCCCCCTTTACCTTCTCGACCCTTCTTAACCCCCGAAGCGAAGCCTGGTTCAACCAGGGAATCATATACACCTACTTCTCTCTCTCTTTTTCTCCGTGTTGATACACGCTGGGCCATCAGACCAGCCTCTGTACACGTGTGTGGTTCCCCAGGTGATGTCGTTTGCCCTCCCTGAGTTCCACTGGCTTTGGTATCTTCCACCCCACATTTTTGATCCGATATGCGGGCTGTCCTTCGCCCGTGAGTGACCTTGTTAACAACCTCATCAGCCTCCTTTGAAGTTTTCACATGTTGCCTGGACTTGACCCTGGCGCTGCCAACCAAAGTCTGATCTTGTTGAGCAGTTCCTATCTCCCGTGGGCTCCCTTGTGCAGCCTGAGGAGAATTCACTATTGACGCGGCCGCAAAAGCGTCAACTCCCTCCTCCCTAGAATCCAACAGGTCTACAAAAGTCACCTTCCGCACCGGTGACATCTTCCGAACGGAGGCATCTCCGTCTACATTATCCATTCCTCCTGCGGGACCCATGCTATCGATACCTATGGTTGACAAGTGAGCCACTCTGCTTGGAGGTGGAGTCCTAAGGTTTTCGGCCATAGCCTTTGCTGCCCTGTCCGCACCCACTGTCCTCGCAATCCTTTTCATTGAAGCCCCAGGGGATTCTTCTAGTGTGACTGAAGTAGAAGCTTGCTGTCTACCTCTGCCAGTTTTACGGGGAACAAGCTCTGCTTCCTTACCATCGGCCACATTTCCTGCTAACTCCAAATGGTTCGACTCGTTGCAAGCAGCAGCAGAAGGGGCTGGAACATCAGTGGGGTCAACTTTAACTTTACGAGGCCTTCCTCTTCCTCTCTTTGGTGGTGCTTCTTCAGACCTTTCACCTGTATGTTTTCCTGCCTTACCCGGCTTCTTTCCTCCTTTTCTCTCTTTCGTGGCACTACAAACAGCAGCTTCGATTTCTCCAAACTCTCCAGTAGCCTTTTGACCAGTGTGATCTGCTGCTTTTCCTCGCCCCCTCAACCGTGCAGGAGTGGCAGTGGTTCCAATAGAAACTCTGGGCTTTTTCTCGACCCTTCCTTCAGTGTCACCAATCATCACAACATCCTCTTCGTCGGAAGCTTCACAAGCACCCTCACTCTGCAGCGACTTGCTTTGTCGTAACTCCTCCTGCTCAATACTGGCTGCCACCAAGGCTAGCATATTCTGCAAGAATCAGCAAATCATCCAGGGATGCGCACATTTGTTGTGAGAACCATCTACAGCGTTTGGAGATTTCAAAAGATCCGGTATGGTGGCAACGGAAAGCAAGTTCAGATCCACAGACAATGGGCAAGAAACTGAAAAAAAATCAGGACAACAAACCTTTGATACCCTCATCCTCAGGGAACAAGGTCTCACTTTCAGCCCAGCCTTGTGGCTTGCTCATTCATAGAGAGATGAAAGCATGTTCTCTGACAACGTCCTTGCAATCAAACCATAGGTAGAACACACAGTTAGCATACCACAAATGCATTGTAAATCCAATTGCGACAGCCAGACCTGAGCTTGAAAGCCAGCATCATGGCCCAGATGACAACACTTGTTGCTACCGCCTTCTCACCCATGGTTAGAATCCACACATCCAGACTGCCATGTAAATAATCTGCATGTACCAGGTCCGGACGTCTTGTCATGGTGGGGGTCCCCCACTCTTTCGTCATGTCGTGGGGCACCCCAAAAATTTGGCGGCTCAAACGTTGGGGCCCTATTGATCCATCCCATCCAGGCCGACTGGTTCTGGAACAAATGCTGTCCAGCTGTTTCGCTCAGCCTCATACTTGCGGCGCATCCCGTGCGCGGGGTCGCGGCACATGCAGCGCAGAGCGCACGCGCACGCGATGCGGCGCATCCCCGAAATAGGGGGTCAGTAAAAAAATTCGGGAAGGGCAGGGTGTGGTGACCAAACACGCCCCCTCCCTTCTTTTTTTTTTTTTTTTTTTTTTTATATAGCGGCAAGTCAATATGGAAAACATGGGAGACTCACGCACACTCCTCCCCATTATGGCTGGGAGGTCCGAGTGGACAGCATTGATTACTTCCCTGAGGAAGGATGTACCACCCCTCACCCCTGCCTAAGTTAGCCTGTGCTATTTGATCTGCCTGGCTGTTGCCAATCTGTCTGAACCCAGGCCCGCTCCTCTCAGCTGTGATGCTGTCGGGCTGGTGTGTTGTGCTAGAGCGGTTTGGAACGCCTACGAGCCTATCTTGAAATCTCTAACATCCCAAGCCCTGTATGCCTTGTTTCTGTCTAAACCTTAAACCCTAAACCCTCAAGCTAAAACCGCCCCCTCCCGTCTAAAAATTCAGTGCAGACGAAAAAGAATTGGGGCCACGTGAAGCCTAAAAACTGCGTTTGCCGTCCTTCGGGACATCCGTTAAAATTGGAACGATACAGAGAAGATTAGCATGGCCCCTGCGCAAGGATGACACACATAAATCGAGAAATGGTCCAAAATAAAAAAAAAAAAAAAAAAAAAGGAACCGGACTGATCCTCCCCAGAAATGGAAAAGGAGCTAGAACCGCAAGGTTCTGTTTTCATTAAAAATAAATAAATAAAGAGGTTATATTNAAAAAAAAAAAAAAAAAAAAAAAAAACCACTGTGTATGCATGTTCTATTTTCCACTCTCTTTTGCGAAGGACCCTTGCAGAAAACTGGCAAGAGCTCATCATGAAGCAGAGATGGTCATTGAAGTGTGAGCAGGGCGTGGGCAGGCCGAATATATGCTCTGGATTTGAATTCAGGTCTGTGGAGCAGTTATGGGTTAGCTAGGCCAGATCTCTGCACGCGATTCTCTTTTTTTTGTTCTTCTTTTCTTAGGAATAGATGGAGTGGCCCTAAATCTCGGTCCACTACTCACTACACGCACAAAAGACAAAACATATGGCGGCGTATGGTTCTATGTTCAAGCGGAATATTCATTCTAGTTTTGCACATTCAGCGAGAAGCTCTGAGATTCACGTGCAGAGCCCAACAGGGCCTGGCTAAGTTAGCAACCCATAACTGCTTAAACATAGACCAGAATTCCAATTCACGCTATATATATTCCTGGGCTGTTCTTGCTTCTGCAAATACGGTGCCCACCTCTGCTTGGTGATAGGACCTTCGCTTACTTAGTGGAGGGACCCCTCAGATTCCTTGCAGTGACCCTCCTCTTTACGCGAAAGAGGTGCTCTCTCTCTCTCTCTCTCTCGTTTATAGAGACACACCCCACGTAAAAAAAAATGAAAAACAAAAAAAATGCGCGCAAGGCGCATGGCGCACCGCACCGGTGCACCACACGTATGCTCATTGCTCAGCCTACAATTTACAGAATTCACAGGCAGCTGCCACATCAAAGTGCTGTTTTCCCTGCCTTCAACCAAGCGATACCGCACTCGACTTTGACACGGGATCCATGACAAATTTCCTCCTTCACTATGAAGAGCCCCTGCCTCAGGTGATGTGACCTGTCAGATTAGCTGCTGGCCTGCTGCCCCTGTCACTGCCAATTACTGCCACAACAAGCACTCTCTCTCTCTCTCTCTCTCTCGTTCTCTGCTGCGAAAGTATACACAGAGCAGACACGAAGCATCTGCTCTGGCGAGTGGAGTGAGTGCCAGGATAGAATCAAGAAGTGAACCACGAATCTCAATTCTCTCGTCTAGACCCAAGCAAGTGCACACACAGCCCAAGGCCAAGGGCAACAACACGGAGGCACGATGATCGCTCGATCAATTGCGGCACATCATTACTTCAAAAAAGTGATCTCTCATGGGCGCCTGCAAAGCACTGAAGATTTGACGCGTAGCAGTAATTCAGGATTCCGAGTATTCTCTGATTGTAGAATCTTAACATGTCAGCATGAAAAGCCATGGGTATAAAGCCAAGTTGCAGCGCATCGACACGCTCTGCAAAGCGCACATGCGCCGCACTGCGCAGTGCGCACCATGCGCGCTCACGGCATGCGGCACAATCCAAAATTACAGAGTCCACCGAAAAGAAAAAAGTTTGGGGGGTGGTGTTGTAGGCCCACTAGGCACTTCGCGTGCCTGGTACCGAAAAAAAATAAAAATTTAAGGGCGCGAGGGGCCCGGCAAAGGAAAAAAAAAGCGGGACAGTAGTTCATTTTTGAACTACTCGGGCCTGCCCAACACCGGCAGGAAGGAGCCGAAGGACTCAGCAGCAGGAGGGGGCGAAGGAAGCAGCCATGTCCAGGTGGGTTACCACCAGCCCCTCCCTCTCTCTCTCTCTCTCTCTCTCTGTTGTGTGTGTGTGTGTGTGGAAACTGTGCACCTCCTCCTCCTCCCCATTTTTTTTTCTCATCGTTCTTCACCTCCTCCGCCTTCCTCCCTCCTTCGTCATCATTCTCCTACTCCCCCGCTTATCATAGCGCTCTCCTTCGTCGTCATTCTCCTAGATTCTCCTACTCCTCCGCCCTTCTACCTTACCCATCCTCCCTCTTCATCAGTGTGCTCCTCCCTCCTCCCTTCCCTCCCTCCCTTCCTCGTCATCGTTCTCCTCCTCCTCAATCCTACCCATCGTTCCCCACCTCGTCAATCCTACCCATCGTTCTCCTCCTCGTCAATCCTCCCCATCGTTCTCCTCCTCGTCAATACTCCCCATCGTTCTCTTCCTCGTCAATACTCCCCATCGTTCTCCTCCTCATCAATCCTCCCCATCGTTCCCCTCCTCCTCAATCCTCCCTCGTCAATCTCCTCCTCCCTCCGTTGTTCTCCTCCCCCTCACTCCTTCGTCATTGGTGTACTCCTCCCCCTCCTTGTGTGTGTGTGTGAAAACTGTGCAACTCCTGCTCCTCCCCATTTTTTTTCTCATCGTTCTTCTCCTCCTCCCCCTTCCTCCCTCCTTCGTCATCGTTCTCCTACTCCCCCGCTTATCATAGCGCTCTCCTTCGTTGTCATTCTCCTACATTCTCCTACTCCTCCGCCCTTCTACCTTACCCCTCTACCTCTTAATCAGTGTGCTCCTCCCTCCTCCATTCCCTCTGTCCCTTCCTCGTCCTCGTGCTCCTTGTCCTCAATCCTACCCATCGTTCTCCTTCTCGTCAATCCTCCCCATCGCTCTCCTCCTCGTCAATCCTCCCCATCGTTCCCCTCCTCCTCAATCCTCCCTCGTCAATCTCCTCCTCCCTCCGTCGTTCTACTCTGTTTTTATTGTATTTTCTATTATTTTATATTTTTTATTGTATTTTTTATTATATTAATTTATAAATTTGTCAATAAACTTGAACCCTCCTCCCTCCGCCCTTCTACCTTCCCCCTACTCCCTCATCATCGATGTGCTCCTCCATCTTCCACTCCCTCTGTCCTCCCTCATCATCATTCTCCTCCTCGTCAATCCTCCCCATCGTTCTCCTCCTCGTCAATCCTCCCCATCGTTCTCCTCCTCGTCAATCCTCCCCATCGTTCCCCTCTTCCTCAATCCTCCCCATCGTTCCCCTCCTCCTCAATCCTCCCTCATCGATCTCCTCCTCCCTCTGTTGTTGTCCTTCCCCTCCCTCCTTCGTCATTGGTGTGCTCCTCCCTCCTCATCCCTCCCTCCGCCCTTCTACCTTCCCACTACTAGCTCGTTATCGGTTGTTCCTCCCTCCTCCATTCCCTCCGTCCGCCTTCGTCATCATTCTCCTCCTCCTCAATCCTCCCTCAGTTGTTCTCCTCCCCCTCCCTCCTTCGTGTCATCGGTGTGCTCCTCCCTCCGCCCTTCTACCTTCCCCCTACTCCCTCATCATCAATGTGCTCCTCCCTCCACTCCCTACGTCCTCCCTCTTCATCGTTCTCCTCCTCCTCAATCCTTCCGATCGTTCTCCTCCTCCTGAATCCTCCCCATCGTTGAAAAAATGCTCCATGCACAACGTGCGCTGATGTGCGAGCCTTGCGCAACCCCCGGCGCACTGGCACACTGCGCAGCGGAGTGTCGCGCAGCGCATCATGTATAGCGCTTCCATGCACAATGCGCGCACATCAGTGCGCGTGCCTGCCCGGGGGCGCGTGGCGCATCGCGCAGCGCATAGATGCCCCACAACTATGGTATAAAGTCTCCTTTCAAAAATCCCCGGGAGGTGTACATAGAGACACATTTTGGCTGAGAGCCTATTTCACGATGTTGCGATCGCACCACCACCCATCACTTTTACCCATTCCCTTTCCCCCTTCCCCCCTCTCCGCCTGTTCCGATTGCAATTCTGACCACCTCATATCAGGAGTCTTTCTTTTCTCCCCTTTGTACACCCTCTAGTTCCCCACTTATCAGGATTCTGGCCCCAGCATACCTGCATGATGCTTGGCCCCTTTGCCCACCATATCCCAGCTCCTTATCGTGACTCAACACCCTTCCACTTCCCCCTGCCCCTCCTCTTGAGCTTATTTTCAACTTTCATTCCTCTCTCTGTCTGTCTGTCTGTCTGTCTGTCTGTCTGTCTGTCTGTATCTCTCTCTCTCTCTCTCTCCTGCCTATAAACATACATATAAAAGGTATGCATAGTTAGAGACCCATTTTGGCTGAGCCTACTTCATACCGTCGCCTATTCGACACACCTGACGATGTTTCAGCCTTGTACGCAGCCACTCAGAAACGTATACAGATAGCATTCCCCCCCCCCCCCCCCCCCCCCCCCCCCCCCCCCCCTCTACTCTCCAGTTACATTGTAACTGAAAGAAAGAGAGAACAGAGTGGAAAGAACTAACACAGACGGTTGGGAGAACAGGACAAGACATGGCGAGAGCAAAGATTTCAAAATGACCCACCTTCATCCGCTTCCTGCTCGAGTCTCTGGGTTCCTGTTGGACACAAATGTGATCATGTTGCAGACTCCAAAATAGCCACTCACAAACATGCAAAAGTCCTGAGGACATACTGATTTTGTTTTTTCTACTGAAAAAACAGAGTGGGAAGACCTGATACAAATGATTCGGTGATCAGGACAAGACATGGCGAGAAGACAGATTTCAAAGGGACCCACCTTCATTCGCTTCCGGCTTGAACCTCTGGAGTCGGGTGATCTCTGTTCAGCCTCCTTCAGTGATCAAACATTCCAACAGATGACGACTGTCAGCAGTCTGGTCCACCGCTGATTGACACAGGGCTTGCAGAATTCAGAACCATCCTAGCCTCTTCTCTGCATTAACCCTATCTTGCTCTGAAGTCTCCAACTCATTCAAGGTTCAGTCTCAGAAATAGCACGTGCACTTTTCAATATTATGTGCACCTATCAATAGCATGTGCACTTTTCACAAGCACGTCCACTTTTTGCATGGACAATCAGGCTAGGTACACAAGATTAACGAGATATCAAGAGGAACGACGAAAACTTACTTGCATAAGCCATTAGACCAGACTATGCACGGGAGACCAGACTAGGTACAGTCATGGAACGGTTTCTTCAGCACTGTTCTTCATCTGTAGGAGCTTCATCCTGACTTGTAAAATATTACGGAGGTTTGGTCAACACAATGCCTATCTTCTCAAGCATTTTCCTGTTTGTTTGTTTTTTCGACGACGGCTAGCAAACGGAAGGTGGAGGAAGCCTGATATATGTGATGCCCTTAGAAGTTCTGGGCCCAGCACATGGACTGGTTTCTTTCTTTTTTTTGACTTTAAGAGAATGTTCGACGGCTAGCAAACGGAAGGTGGAGGAAGCCTTCTCTATGTGATGCCCTTAGAAGTCCTGGGGGGTTTCTCGCACATATAACCATAACGCCAGAAACTAAACCGATGCTTAAAAAAATAGAAAAAAGTATCATTGTAGTGATTAATCTTTCTCTAGCTAGCGAGCCTACGGCCTTTGCTTTTTTCCGAGTATATTAGATTGCTTTGGCTTGAAGTTCGATAGCTAAATACATGGCAATCAAATCATAAGATGAGATCATGAAAAGCATACTACACAAGTAGAGAGTAGAATTAAAACCATAGATTCAAAAACATTCAAAATTTCTATGTTGCCAAATTCAAGCTTCGCTCACGGGCTAAGGTCTCTGCGATAGCAGGCAAAGACCTAAAGAAACCACGCAATGGCTGGTAACCAGGTTCCGAAATCCAGACTCCCAGCTCGCTCTTTCGAGCCACATTTCTTCGTAGAGGCTCGCTCGAGAAGAAAGGTCTGGCCAGAGTGGTTGGAGACACTCGAAGAGACTCCCCAGAGTTGTAACTGTATAATACCGGCCGACTTCCTGATTGGCGTCATCCATCATGCATGAGGTTATTCATTACTCATGGACTGGTTTCTTCAGTCCACATAAAACCTGACTTGTCAAATATAACGGAGGTTTGCTCAACACAATGCCTATCTTCCCTACCATTTTCCGGTGTTTCTACTTTAACCGACCGTTGGAGGGAAAGCCAATGCAAATCCGAGGCAACAACATGCACGTGATGGCCTTAGATGTTCTGGGCCGCACACACGCAACATTGATGAATCCAATAAGCCATATGTTGGGTCAGAAGCGCAGGGTAAGCCCCGGGGTCATCTTCTCAAGGTTCATTGCGACGGGGACAGGTCGGTGTAATCGTCGATCTTCAACATTGAATGCCTAGAATAAAGATCAATGAGTGCCGAGTGCGAGGCTTAAGGTCTCGATACGCCCTACTGGGCCCTATTTTCAGTACAGTCGGCCGCCCTAAGTGAAGGCAGGCTCGACCAACGCCTACAGGCCCATTTTTGGGGTCACCACGCAACTGGGGAAATTCAGGCAGTTGCGCAGCGCCAGTTGGTTGAGAGCGCCCAGGCCCAGGCTTCCTTTTTTGCATGTAACTGAGGCAGGCCCTGGGCCAGATATGCAACATGGGCCGAACACAGGCTGCCGGCAGTTGGGCATGGGTAACCACCACAGGCCTTGGCCTGATTCGTTCGGACTGGGGCTCAGCCTCATGGGGCCTACTGGAAGCTGCTGGACCAAGGCCCAGTGCAGGCAGGCCACACGCAGCAGGAGGTCACTTCCATTTAGGAAAGTGCCTGCCCCAGCACTCCTCATTCGGGCACTGGCTGCATGCTGCGCTAGACGCTGGCCAGCGCTCATGTGCTGACGGGCGAGCTGGATGAGTAGGCAGCCATAGCCGAGCTGCGCTGCTGTATGCTGGATGGGGCGCATGGTGGTCCTTGGGTGCACGTGGCATCTGTGAGTGGGGGATCGAGGTTGTGAGTGATACGAGAGACATACCTGGTGCTTGAGGCGAACGGCATTGGCCGAGATCTGCTCATACTTCGGGGAGCTGTTGACGTCACCAGCGGCATTGTAGATAGGCTAGATAGGATCTGTCATTTGTAGTCTGGGCGCAGAGCGCCAGATAGGATGTCGACATTGGTTCTTTGTTGATGATGATGAGACTATTCCAACATTGTCACTTATGAGCTTTTGCTGTGCTCTTATTTGGTGGAACTCGTGTTGCAATTCTGCTTTTGGTTCGAGGTCACGACTATCTGGTCTCATGTGTACGATGCTGCTTGGTTTCTGTAGCATCAATCAATAACTACAGCAACATCCTTATATCCAGACTGAACTCCAATACTCAAACCAGGTCCTGCCCACAACCAGGAGGGCATAGATGGGCAAGGGCCACCTGCACTGGTGGCATAGAACACCTGACTGTGCTCCAAGGGCACCATGTGTAGCCTGCACACACATTACCCAAAGATCTCACACACCAAGGACCTTCCAAAACTTTGTGCCCTGGACGCTTAGACCCATTTTCCAGAAGCAGAAGTCTCAGGAAGCACAATAGACGAAAGACAATTCTTTTACTTTAGCTAACATTTCCATCCATTCATGGACAAAGCCAGGATTCAGTACGCTCACTCTTATCATCAAAGATCCACTGTTTCTGTACTAAAATCGGCGCCTAAAGTGGAGCCTAGTCTGCTTTCGGTCAGCATACCTTTTTCCCGAAAGGCGGGCAGCTACTGGAGCTACTTCTGCAGATGTGTATACCAGTGGGTCAGACTTCCACAGTGGAGGCATAGAGGAAACACTCAGGCAAACATTAGCTTAAGGGGACTCATAATTTGCAATGCCTTATCAGACGACTGTGCAGCATCATCAGAAGGAAATAGCATAGACCTGTAGATGTTGAAGAGTCAGATACAACTTATCATAGACTAGAACGAAAAACTTAGTCCCTTGTTCGCACCAGAGATCACTCGAAGAACCACCCCCCTTTCTCTGTGAACAAGAAAGACCTCAACAACACTGAAAACGTTGGCAATAACTGATGGGTTTCTCACAGAATCTGTAAGGAATTGCAGGAGGACACATGCCTCATCTGTACCTGAACGTATCTAATGTCAATGTACATTCTCACAGGGTGCACTGTGGTCACTTGAATGGCATCCACAGTCGATGGTGGCATTGGCCCTTCTTGTATTTTGTTATACATACTACAATCTACCCCCGAACACAACAAACCCAAATGTATACAAGCTAGCTTTCCGGTTTTATACAGTCAGAATGAGGGTCCATCTTTCAGAAGAGTCTGGCTAATCAAGGACAAGGTGGTAGACACCAATGACATGCGACTAAAATTCAATGACTGGCACAGTTCAGAAACAACAACAAAAATGGAGGCCAAGCACTTGGACACAGAGATCCCAGATCCCTGCGAGATCCCGACAAACAGAAGGCGTGCCACAACAATGGCCAATGGTGTGGCATGGCTGATCAAAAAGATTCTAGGACCGATACAGGATGGGAGACGACGGTGCAATCTCATGATTCCAGGCGGGGATATCCAAAGCGGACAGGTCCACAGATCAAACCTGAGAGGAATAAATGAGAAGGGCAAGCTGACAGTCAATCCTCCTGTATCAGGGAGTAGTCAGTGCTGTTCAGGGATCCTTCAGGCAAACGGAGGCAAGTGTGCATGTGTAATTGGTGTACCTTCTTGACTTCCTGGGGGTGGTCCCCAGAATGGATATGGAGCCAGGGCAGTCAGGACCTGATTTGAGGAGAAGAGGGGGGGGGGGGCAAAGGGGAAGAAAAAGAATGACGATGCGTAGCAGACAAACAAGACCATGTGCCTCCGCTTTCAACATAGGAGAAGTTACCGTATACGTCATGTAAACATTATAGGGTATGATTGTTGAATTAGAGTTCTTTCTTCTTTTGCAGTAGTGGGATAACTGAGATCCCACTTACCAGACCTTAGACTGGTTTTTAAGCTACCTTCACCCGGAGGGATAGTTGGTTTAAACCAGCACGATTTTTCCTTAGAGAGCTACGGCCCTGTGCAGAAGAAAAACTGTGACTGTTGAATTGGCCATCCAATGAACACACTGAACAATTGGCACCCATGAGGTCACCACGGTGGTCACAGTAATGGGGTGATGGCTTTGAAGTCAGCCTTCATTAAGGTCAGATGAATGAAACAGGCAAGAAAAACTTTAACCAATCACAGTAGAATTTGCCGCGAATGTTTTCAGTAAGGCAATGACAGAGAATTGGAAAAGAAATGCGAATGCAATTTCGGTTACTAGGTTCGCTCAAATGTCCTGGGCAAACCTCATCTTAACACAGGAAATAAAACTCAATCATCCTATGGCAGAAATCATACTGGTCTTTTCTGCATTGCTCCACTAATAAAGAGTTCAAAGTTTTAATCCTCGGTGAACAATGCATGTGTCATTTGACATCGAAAAGGTATAAAAGTCGAAGTTCATACATATGAACCTGCCACAGTCGGCCTGTTTGATCAACCTGTGGAACCAAGACGTTAAACACCAATCAGAAAGTTTCTATGTCAACTGCACTGCTTGTTACCCAGCCTGCAGCTTAGGGAATGGTCACAGTAGCACCTTCCTGGATGTATATTTAAAACTACAGCCAAATCGAGTTAAAAACAGTTGTACTGCGATTATGGCCCAGGTTTACATTAACACGGAGACAAAAAGCAAACCACTGGCTGCCCTGCAACCCAATAGCAACAGAAACACTTGGCCGTAAAATGAACACCAGTGGCTCAAACAGAAGCACCCAGGAGGAAAGAGTAGACACAACCCAATAGTCAAGAAAATATGTGGCCAAAAGGTGAATATCAGTGACATGAACAGACAAAATGCAGGAGCAAAGGGGAGAAACAGTTATAGTTGAGTAGGCCCTGAGTTTTCGTTGTTTTTTTTTTTTTTTTTTTTGATAAGATATTAAACTAATCAGAACAAATGCTACACTTGATCTTAGCCAAAAGGCCGAGAAGCGCCGAGAACGGTATACGCCCCGAGTTCCTGTTCAACTGGAGACAAAGAACCACCACCAGCTGTCCTGCAACCCAATGGCAAGTGACATTATTTGGCCGGAAGGTGAATAACAGTAGCACAAACAAACAAAGAGACAGCAGGAAACGGGCAAAGCCTACCTTGCTCAAAGGGCTTTGTGGCGCCTCCCGGCAACGCATCCATAGACCATCACGAAAAACGTAGGATCTCCTCACATCCTCCACAGGGTACAGCCCAGTCTCAGATTCCCCTGCTAGGCACAATCCACAGAAAAAGTGCACCAACAGCTCGTCAGTAAGCGGGGCGTCATTCAGCATTTGTATTATGTCTGTCAACATGGATGATGGTGGGAGCTCGACTGAGTCTGAGCAATCAGAGAGACTCAGCAAAAAGCAGGACGATTGGTCACAAACCCAAGACATAAACTACATCTTTCCAAGGCACGTGAGAAAGGGATAGAGAAATGGGGGCATGGAGGATCTCTACCACCGCCTTCTGGATGTCTGGAGGACTTGCTGGAGACTCAGCTAGTTATCTGACCTTAAAATTTCACCGAATGAAGACATAACGCCCCTGCACACTATTTGGAAGGCAACAAAGTTGAACAAACACCTTATCCGTGCAGCCCAGTGATTCCGCCAACCAGTACTTCTCACCCTAACATCCAACTCGATGTCAGATTCACCCGACAGTCTCCTCGTCCACTTGATGCAAAAGAAGCCCCACAAGAAAAACACAGCATATACTGACATCAGCAGCGAGGTGTCATGTCAAGCAGAGGGAAAGACTGAAAAAGAACGAAGGCAGAGAGAAGGAACACTGCCGGAGAAGGAAACGAGAAACCCGTTACAAATAACCGTTTCCCAAATTCCACAAAAAAATGCCAATTTTCCATCTAGCAGTTAAACATGCTTGCCCTCACTACTCAACAAGAGGACTTTCACTTTCAGAAACCTTTTGTCCTCAAGGTCCTAAAAAGAGGGGCAGACCCAGAGCATTCATGACAAGAAGCGAGGCGATGCCAATCAGAAAAGAAAAACCCACTCGGAGATCATGGTCCGTGGCTACCAATCGTCTGGGCCTGAACGGTCCATTTTTTTTCAAAAGAAGGATCTGGTGACCGTTTTGGTGTGCCTTTGGCCAACAGTTGTTCGCATTCTTTGAATACGCACACCATCCACACATTTGTGCATGCGCGGCACACTGCCTTACTGTACATGAGCAGTGCATAGCGTACGCATGCACGAGAAGACTGCACTGAACAGCCCCCCTTCCGAGCTGTCTCCATAAGTCGCAGCCGTAAATGCACCATGAAAATGACGGCCAGTTTATGGCCTTGCATAAAACAGTGAACGGGCCCAGGGGGGCTGGCCGAGCCGCTTCTCAATCCATCACACGTAAGTAGTCAAACAGACAAAGCCACATCTTGCACCAGGTTTCTTGTTTCATGTGCACCAAACAACAGAGAAATGAAAAGGAAAAAAAATGAGAAAGAAAAACCTAAAGTCGAAGGGGGGAAAAAAAGACAAATATGTGAACGAAGTGCAGGCATACTCACACTAGGACCTTTTCGACCGAGCTCTGTATGTGATTCCAGTCAGATACATCCAGCGAATTCAAGTCAGATACATTTAGGAAAGAGCTAGTGTGAGTATGCCCCAACGCAGCAACATTGCAAATGCGACCGTTGGAGAAAAAAGACAACCGAAGCAGGAAAAAAAAAACAGCAACAAACAAAGTGCCGACATATTCACATTAGGACTTCTTCGACTGAGCTCTGGTCGTGATTGCACTCAGACACATCCAGGCCAAGCCGCAATTCAAGTCAGATAAATTTAGGAAAGACCTATGAGAGTACACCCTGAAGCAGTAACATCGCAAAAGAACGTGTTGGGTACTGGCAATCGTACGCACCCAGGTGCGTCTGAATGGACATCGGGTGAAGCTTGCAAGCACATCGAGGGAGTGGCTCGTCGTTGGTTGACATAGCTAACTTCAGACATAGAGACAGACAGACAGACACCCTCGGCCCTTGCATTTCCTCCTACACCTCCCCCTGTTAACGCTCCTCATCCTCATCCTACCCCTGCCTTTGTTCTTGTGGAAGTGGTTAGCTTTCAGGGAGAAAGATAGACAGAGAAAGAGAGTGTGATATCCGCGCGTGTATGTGTGTGTGTGTGCAGTGTTTTCCTTTTTTCCTTTCCTTTCTTCCTTGAAAAGGTACGCGCGCCCGCGACACAGAGAGAGAGAGAGAGAGAGAGAGAGAGAGAGAGAGAGAGAGATGATGACACATGGCAGAAACGATGACGTGGATGACCACTTGTCCAGGGCTGCTACCCCCCCCCCCCATCCCCCCAAACCCCTCTCTGCCTAACACATGAATGTGCAGGAGTGTCGTTGATCCCATTACAGGCTCGGAAACTGTGGCAGAGCATGACGGTGGTGGTGCGTGCGTTGTTACAAAAGGAGGAACTTTTAAGAGAGTGGACTTTCTGTGAACGCAAACCAGAAAACGAAAAAAATAACAAAACAAAACACAAAAAGAAGAAGAAAAACAGACAGAGGCCCTTTTTCTATTCCAGGTTTCAGGCCTCTTGTCCAATCGTAGTTACACGAAGGCCGGTGCCAGTACCGGCTCGAGTTTTCCCATGCCCGGTACCCTTGACTTCGAGGTCCAGGAGTTAAAAGTTTTCAGGGTAGGCTCGACACAACTGGTGGTCTGGAAAACAAATCAAAACATTCCAAAACAAAAACATATGTGATGTGAAAACCCATTCTGAGCACACCCCGCCTAGTTTTTCTTCACTGCACTGTACATGGCAGCTGCAAGCATGGTTGTTCACATTACACAGTTGCAAGTATGCTTTGTTCCCATTGGACAGCATACTCATGCCAATCCTTGTCCACCTTCAGACTTTCATGTCAGCATCCGCACAACCTGAGCCCCGCCAGATGCCCAGCCTAGCGAACTAACCGAACATCCAACACCTTTGCTTTCTCAAAAAACTGGATGTGCACCCGGTGACAGCAGGCAGAACAACAAATAAGAGGAGTGCTTTACAGGAAGCTCAGACAGTCCCGCCTGTGGCACTTCTTCCATGGGAAACCGTGACCTTCGGTTGGAAAGTGAAATAGAAATACTTCGTGCTACTACCTACCTGGAAAATGTACCTCCAGCAATTCTCCTTTTACATCCTTCACAATCCCTTCCCACCACCTGCCATGAAAACGCAGACGGACATCCGTTGAAATGATGTGACCAATGAATTGAAAAAGAACGCAGAGACCAAAGATCACAAGACAACCCTACAGGAATGAAAAGCTTTATGCAACCCACAGGCATTGTCAAAGTCAGACAGCAGCAACCATTAGCATAACCTACCTAATTTCCTGCTTGGAAAGGCAAAAGGACAACAAAGTTGAACAAACGGATTGAGCTAGAGCACATTCATGTATATGCTGAACCCTTCTTAGCACATGTCTCAGCTTGCTTGGCGGTCAACAGCCAAGAAAACAGAGACTATGTCCACCTCCAATGCAATGCCTTCTCTTTCCTTTTGCTGCTTTGCAAAGTCGCTAACATTGAAGAACCCATCACACGTTTTCTCTTGTGGCCGCCCGCTATCCCGTAATCATAGGTCGGGCCCTTATCATTCCAACATTCATGCTCCACCGTGTGAATCCTAACTGGCGGTATCAACCTTGCGACTAGCTGCCCCTTCTGATGATCATTAAACGCAAAGGCAAGGTAAATTTCCTTACAGGTCTCCTTAATCAGACCTTTCTCCTGATCTGTCAGAAAAACATCCACTCCTATCTTCATGGTGTCCGTTACCTCATCCACTATCCGATGCCCTTCCGTCGCACACCTTTCCCTAATCACCCGCATAATTTCTCCCTCTTTGGCCATTGCCTCTTCCTTGGTTATTTCTAGCAAGACCGAGACCGGCTTAGCCTTCTTCCCTATCACAACAGTCTCTTAATGCATGCATAGGGACATCAACTGTACATACATGAGCATCGCGTGATGATGCTTTTGGCAAATCCCAGAAAATCTTTCAGCCAAAGTCTCAGGAAACGTGTGAAGAAACCGTGCTCTGAAATGCACCCAAAATGGGATTCTGGACAATTCACATAGCATGTAAAGAAAATGAAGTTAGTGCCCACTACTCCTTACTCGACTCAACGTGCAACTTCATTCTCTCATATCTAACCATTGCTTGTTGGGAAGTCTTCTGTACCAGGAAACAAACGACTTACCCATCGTTGCAGTAAACCTCGACATGGTCGTCCACAAGCCAGTCCTCCTGGCTTGCTTGTCCCTTCTGCTTCCTGCCCTCAAAGACTCTCGGTCGTACTCTAGGCCATCTTGAGCACTCCTTGCTGCGCCCAGAACTTGCCGGCACACCAGGTAAACCTCGCAAAGAGATCCACTCTTCTAGCTTCTTGTTCTCTGCACAAAGAATAGAAGGATTAAACACATATAAGCAACTTATTCAAGGATCTTTTCTGCAACAAAGTTTCAGGCATAGGCGGAAAGTTCAGTAAAGTTGTGCAGTAGCCTCCTTGTTAGCAGAATTGCTCACAGAAGTGAAAGTGGTGGATAATCAGTAACACTTCTTACCATTGTTTTCATGTTAACGCATTTTTTGAATGGCTTAAAAACTTGAAACAAGGTCCTTCAGGCCTTTGTAAATAGAATCGACGATTGCAATACTACTGGGACCACTGACTACATCCAGGTCTCTGTCTTGAATCCGACACTTGTTACCTGGAGTCCGTTTCTGCAATTGGCAAAGTGACAGATGGAATACCAAAAAACTTGGCACTGTGCATTGGGTTATAACCCTTACTAGATGACCTGTTGCGGCTTCGCTCGCAAAAACAAATATGACAGAGAATTCCTTCATGGTGGAGACAACCGATCAATGAGAACTCTCTCTCTCTCTCTCTCTCTCTCTCTCTCTCTCTCTCTCTCTCTCTCTCTCTCTCTCT
>BFEA01000025.1:5470624-5483146 GCA_003427395.1 Chara braunii | reverse complement strand
CCACTCCGCGAGCTAGTCCGCAAGGCTCACCCAGAAAACAGTCTAAGCGCCTTTGCATTCGTGAGCTCCGTACGTGCGTGTGATCCCCCCCCCTTCTCTCGAGAACGAGCTAGCTCGGACGCAGGTGCGCTTCGTGCGTTCCGAGCGATCCACGGGTGCGCCGAAAAAAAAAAACTATCCCCCCTTTCCTACGTCCGCCTCTCTTTTATATTCGCTGCTCCCTAGGTTCCCTTCTTTGGACAATCCTCCTTCCTCCACCTTTTCCAAAAAAAATTGTTTCCCGCAGATCATTTTGCCGAAATTCTTGAAAAATTCCCGCCGATCGTTTTGCCGAATTTTTCAAAATATTCCCGCCGATCGTTTTGCCGAATTTTTCAAAACATTCCCGCCGATCGCAGCAAAAGGGTTTCAAAACTTTCTTGCTCGTTCCCAATCCATTCTCCTGCTTCCCTCGCCCAATCCTGGTGTTCCTTTGTCCGCAACGTCGATCACATTTTGCTCGGTTGGATACTGCCCATCTCCCCTCTCCGATCTCCCATCCTACCGCCCATCCTCCCATATACTTTCCCTTCTCCTCTCGATCCTCTCATTTCCCACCTTGCCCAATCGCCGTATCCCATTCTCACTTTCCTCGGATCTTACCCGGGGTGGTCGCGGTCAGGCCTGCGGGATTTTGCGACCATTGGTCTCCCGTTTTTGGAGCTAGCCAAACTCCCGCCTGTTCCTTGCCTGTACCCGCTGCCTCAATCTTTAGCCAACTTCGCTTCTTTACAGTTATCAAGAAGCCCGCGCGCGCACCTGCTAATAACCGTTTCTCCAATTTTGTTTCCTTGACCCACTCCCAATTTCTCCCCATTCGGATCATCTCGGTCAGAACTCGCCGCAAATCCTCCTCGTCCTTCCTTCAGCCAGGCTGACTCTTTCAATCGACTTTGCCTCCGTTCTTCCTCAGGAGCCTCTTTGCCCACCTTCGCTTCTATGCTCAGTCCCCCAGGCGAAGTTTGCTAATGATTCGAGGACCCCACCGTTGCAATTCCGTTCGTCTTCCGTGCAGTCGCTCGAACAACCCTGCCCTCCGTCCATTTGGTTCCCTTCAAGCGGTCACTTCACCGCTGTCCTTCGCGGGGCTGTCAGCCCCTACAACGTGGTGCCCCTCTTCCCAACCCACAGCTCCTGGCTCTATCCTCACTGATCATTCAGGTAACGGGAGATCGGCCGCCCCGCCAACTCGTTGTACACCGAGTGGTGCCTAGGAGCCGATCATTCTGTTCACTTGCCATGCATGCCGAGGACGTCGATCCACCCTCCCCTCACACCAATTGGAAAATTTCGCTGATAGGAGCGTTAACCGGATCCCATCATTACCAAACCGCCCAACTTGTTAACAGTTTAATCCCCGACAGTAGTAGGACCGTGGCCTTATGTTCTGACACAAGCCTGTTGCCTTCCTCGATTGACTCTTGGAGTTCTCGGAGTTCCCCCGTCCGCACCTTCCCTTGCTTGAGGGTTTCCTCCCGGTTGCAGCAGACAAAATTGGGATAGTGATGGAGGGCCTTAGCACGAGCACCCGAAAGCTTGGGTCTTTCCCCTCCAAAGCACTCAATCGCCAGCGCGTGTCCCACCAAACCCACTCAAACGCGAGATCTCCAGCCGTCAGGCGGCCTCACCGCTCTCCTTTACACCGTTTCCTTCATACGAAATCCAGGTTTGTCGGCAGCTGGTTTCTGATTGACCGACCATAACTGGTACGCCCAGGTCCTTCCTACGGTCAGCGTCCCAAAGCTCATGACAGGCTACGGCGCACCCCTCCCCCCTGTTACTGGACCACCCCCCTTGGGTGCGATCCCGAGAGGTTGCCGCGTCGTGATTATACCTGCCGAATTTCACGGTAAGGCTCCTCTGCCCTCCAGCCACCGGAGAGACCAGACCAAGTGTAACAAAAAACCCGCCACGTGTACCCGTGGTAGCCCGGCGGTCATTCGTAACCGAGGTCTAGCGCCTTCACTGGTCCTCCTTATTAGGTCCGACCAAGGCCCATTCCGATGTACATCCTTCGCCCCTAATTTCAGATTTTTACACCGAAAACTCCAATCTCTTATGATCCGCCCGAGCCCGCTTGTGATCAAGTTGTCAACGCCACTTCAGGCCATAAAAGGGTTAGTGAAGAGGCCCGGAAGCCTGAAAACATCATACCTACATGCATACATACGTCAAAACCATGCAAAAGACAGCAAAAGGGGAAAATATTTCTCGTTTTAAATAAAGAAAAACCCTTCGGCTGGTGGCCAGCCGCCCGACAACGTCTCGTTACTGCGTCCTTACCGCAGACCGTCTGAGCGTTTCGCTGAACGACCATACGCGCGCCCCCCACCCATCATGGTGGACGGCCACGAGGAGTTCCTCGTTTCAGACATCATTGGTCGCCGAGTCACCGATGACAACCCTCCCCACGTCGAGTATCTCGTACGTTGGAAGGGTTACCCTGATGAGGAGGCTACCTGGGAGCCCCTCGAGCACTTGCCGCACGCTCGCATGTTGGTGCGTGCCTATGACCGTGCTTGTCGTGCTGGGTTCACTGCTCCTCCTCAGCCCACTGACCCTCCTCCTTCTCCCCCGGCTGAGGAGACCGCTGAAGTCAAGCCTGCTCCATCTGAGGCAGACCTTCAGCAGCAACCCGATGCTTCTGAGCGTCCACAGCGCACTCGTCGTCGTCCTGCTCGATACGACGATTGACTCTGACTTACCTTCCCACGTCTTTGACTTCTCCGTACTCCATCCACTCCAGTTTTGCTACTTCAGCTCGTCGACGTTGTGGCTCTTCCTCGACGGCATTCCAGACTTCTCATTGCGGACGTCATCGGCAGCTTCACAGACTTCGTCACGATCAGCTATGCCTACTTCAGACGTCGTCACTCTCTTACCACTTTACCCTGTACAGTACCCTTGTTGTGTCGCATGATGGTCTCCCTTTAGCCGGGTTCCTCTGAGTTGGGCTCTCCCTTGGTATACGCATAGGCATTGGGACCGTAGCGTTGCCCTGGCTTCCCATCTTACGGATCTAGCTCCGACTTCCCTCACCTTAGGAGTCATTTGCATGATTCCCCTATCCATCACTTTCCTACCCTCTGCCGACCCTCATGCCCTAGTTAGGCAGCCCCGCATGCTTCATCTAGGTGCGCCCAGTATACCAGGCTCCCTTGTTCCCTTGCATGGTCGACCCTATAGCGGTCACCCCTTAGTCGAGCTTTACCCGCCCTGATGGTCTATCTGTTAGGGTCATTGGTTCTGTTCACTCCCAGTTCTCTACCCTCATTGAGCCTGATGACACGTGTCTCCTTGTTTTCTATGTGTGGATGCCCTTAGGAGTTCTCGACCCCTAAGCAGCATTCGCCACCCTCAGAGACCATCCCACCCTTTGGTTTGCGACACACTCCTTCTGTGACATATGGTTGACTTGTTGTTGCTTGTTGCTCTCAGACTGAGGCTACTGCCTCTGACATTTCTAGGATTTAGTTGTTCTGCTTTTGCTGTTCTTAGGACTTATACACTAGTCAGTTGTTCCCWGACTGAGGCTACTGCCTCCAACATTCTAGGATCTAGTTGTCACTACTTTCTGCTTTCCTAGGACATGTATGTTAGTTAGTTGTTTCTGCTTTCCTAGGACATGTATGTTAGTTAGTTGCTTCTGCTTTCCTAGGACATGTATGCTAGTTAGTTGCTTCTGCTTTTACTTAGGCTGTTAGCCGTGACATTTGCTGTTTTGTGACATTTTATATCCTAGGTTGCATCGCATGGACTCAACATGAAGCTTGCTCCGCATCCTAGACTACTCATGTTTTCTTTTTCTTTGGTAGAGTTCCGCTTCTTGGCGGAAGCGTGTTTGCATCTAGGCGATCCATCACAGGCCGAGGATCGTGTAGCGGACCTCTGGTTGGTTGGCCTGTGAGACCAGCCTCTTGGCTTGTTCTCACAGGCCTGTATTGTATTCGGGGGCAGTCCAGTCCAGGCCAGGCCGGTACCTCTGTTGGTACCAGCCAGTCCAGTCCAGTCCCGTCAGTCCGCTGGGGTATACCCCAGCAGTTGCCTGTTTTCGGATTCATTCTACACTTGCACGGTTTGAAGTATGTGCGTTGGAGTCTTGCGTGGGAGTTGCGCTGTGTCATCTCGCTCCTCCCTCATCCTCTATCTCCATCACTATCCCAGGCGGAGCACCTTCCCGGTGGGTCCGCTACAGTCTTGGTGTCTGTAGAAAAAAATTGTTCAGCGCAAAACCTATTACTGCAGGAAAGAGTATTGGTAAGAATTCGTAGTTAGGGTTTTGCCCCCCATTTGTCACTTGTTGGAAGAACTCTGGTTACTACGATGTCAACATTTCGCTACTCTAGTTTGTCCTCAGGTTATGCAAGCTTTCAGACACGACCTTGAGAAGCATCACTCTGTAGCCAGAAGGTTCATCTGGAAGCCCTACGCCGCAGGAAATTAGGGGTACATATCAAAGGTGTCATGGGAAACCTCATGCAGGGCCAGAGAAGAATGGGGGTTGGCAATTATAGATTCAGAATCACAAAATTTGGCACTGCTATCAGACTGAGGGCCAGAGAAGAATGGGGGTTGGCAATTCTAGATTCAGAATCACAAAATTTGGCACTGCTATCAGGCTGGATGCTGAAGGTGGCGGAAGCAGAGGAACCACCATATTGGTGCTTGTTGGCGAAATTTATCCTCCAAGAGGAATGGGGGTTATCCCGTCCAACTGACGTATGGGTAGCAATAATGATGGACTATTTTGTAAATAGGAGAATCAAATATAAGTTAGTTCTGTCAGTATGGAAACAAATGAAACTCGACCTAAGTTTGGAGCCAAAACAAAAGTGGAGGTATTACAACAACCCATTTTTTATAACTACCATATAAAAAACTCCGAGGGAGTTGCTTTCTCGGCAGCAACAACCCCGGGTAATTTCGGATGCAAATGGGTTCAGAGAGGAGTCTCCCTAATTGGGGATTTGTGGGATGACAACATCAATCAATGGCGCTCACCTAACCAGTTGAGGGAGAGGTTGAGACAAATTTCACTGCAAAAGGAAATAAGAAACAAGTTAATTGTTGCAATTTCGACAACTTGAAAAACTTTGATTGAACCGGAAGGTCTAAACCTTGCAGGGACATGGTTCAAAACTGTGGAAAAGAAGAGATGCCAATTTTTTTGTGTTTAAAATAGAGGATCTCAAACGAGTGAAGGAAGTGTGAAGTAGAAGAGTACATTAGGAGTAGGGAGCATAACGATATCTTAGCTCTTTATCAGTCCAATACTGGATGGGGTCTGGGAGAACTGGAGGAAATTCGGATAAGGGCAATAAGACAACAAGGGAGAGGCTAACCGACAATTTACAAACTTGTAGTAATAGGAGTTGCGAAGAGAACACTGAGAATCCACCCTCAATCATGGGAACGGAAGACAGAAACGAATAGTGTTTATGATCTCAATAGCCTCTCGACATCGGTTATATCAAATAAAAACATAAGAAGGTAAAGCTGAGAGGAAGCTAACGGAACGTTGGGAAAAACACAACCATGCTTGGTACCCCCATCAGAAGTCAAATTGAAGTGCCTCTGGCGACAACTGGCAGCTATTCCGTCTTAGAAAATTGCCTCCTTGTTATGGCTACAATCTTAGCTGCCAGTACCAATATCAAAGTGGCTAAGTTTAGGAGGAATGCTAATCAGAATGCACTGCGACACCCATGATCACCTAAATGGTGGACTTGGTGGTTCTCCAACTAGAACAAGATGACAGGGTTGGTCCTGTGCCAAAATGAATGGTGTGTATTACCAGACACACTCCCTGAAGACTTCCCAACACACAAGGGATGAGGGTACATTACACAGGTCTACAGGGCGACAATAATGTGGGTGATTTGGTTGGACGGGAATGGAAAGAGATTTCAGGTACATGAAATGGAGGAGAAGCAAGCAGACAGACTATTCAAGGATTTGCTTAGAACAAAGATCAAAGTACGTTAGAGAAGAAAGGTAATGAAGGAACGGTCCGCCTCGGGGAAAAGTTGGTTCGTAGAAACATGGACACTGCCAGGAGGGGTGGTACAGATAAGGTAATAAGCTAAAGATATCGCAGTGGCTAGAGAGATAGGAAGGCGGTAGAGGTAAGAGGGAATAGAGTTTCGAACTAGGTGCACTCGGTTCTAGTCAGCACCTGAAGTAGGCCACAAAGGGTAGGGAAGGTGAGGGGAGAGTGTCAGGGTAGGTAGAGAAGGAACAATTGTTCCTCTCGGTCGTGGTGGGCCAGGGTCAGACCGATGGGTAGGTTTGTGAATTAGTTAGTAGGGTAGGGTAGAAGTACACAATAGTAGACAGTAGACTAGTAGTGGATAGGAAAACTCTAGTTGGTAATAGCTCTCAAGTTAGATGTGGAGGTAGCAAGTATTGAACTCAGCATTAAAACTGAGAAGCTAAACTGGCTTACGCTGTTGGGATAACTCCGGGTGGAATTGTGAGGTCCCTGGCCTCGAGCGAAGTGACTTCTATTCGCAATTGAAATGAATGAAGTTTGATTAAAAAAAAAAAAAGCATCCTCCCAAGTGACCTTCCATTTTTTATTTTATTGTTTTTTGATAATATGAACTTATTTATTTGCAAAACTTCAAAGGAAAGAGGTCGGGGACCTCACAATTCGACCCGGAGTTATCCTGACAGCCTTAACCAGTTTTGCTTCCGACCCCAAGCTCGATCGAAAAACTGACTGCTACTAAATTGAAAGCAAACAGTTGGAAACCGGGTCCACCGCCCCATACCTTATTGCCATTTTTCCCCCAAAAATTAAAACTGGAATGCTCAATAAAAAAAAAGGGGGGAAGGAAAAAAACACTCCATTTACGAAGGCTATGATTCGTTGATGTTGTCTTAAAGCTCTGGCAGGTTACTCCTACTTTTTTATGGGTACGCCAATATTCCAATCACACTTAAAGATCCGAAGTTGATTCCCTGCTTTCCTATAGGGGGAAAGGTCGTCGTTGGATCTTCTTGTAAGGCCCCTCCCTATGGAGGTTTCAACCAATTCAGGATTAGTAGCTTGTTATTGAAGGTGACTACTGCCAGACTTTTGTTTTTGGTCCATGTTCTTAAAAATCCCGGGTGTTTTTTTTTTCCTGCTGGAGGAGTGACCGATCCAGTCAGCGATTAATTGGAGACGAACGTTGTTTTTGATCTGTGTCTGTTGTTGTTGTATCGGAATCGACTCCCTTCTGAAAATCAAAGCATTTCCGTCTTTCCAAATTTTCTGCATAATCACTCCCCTGCAGGCCAAAGCCACATAGTTCCACCATGACTGGAAATCTCCCTTATCTTCTTGTAGCACTCCATATAGAATCCAGTCATTTGTCCATTGCCATACCGAGTTTGTTGCCTTCGACCAAAGTTCCTTCCACCAATGTCAGACTTTCTTTGCTAAAGGATACATCAGTCAAAATATGTGTGTTTGATTCCCAACCTCAATCACATGTGTAGCAAGTGAGAGATACCTGCATCATCGGTTGACCAACCATGTGGATCTGGAGACGACCATTAGTGATTGTTGCCACTACAGACAAGCGTCTCTTTGGGACGACAGTCTTTTCATCGTTTGCCACAGGGATTTTCATTTTGGTTGGACTACCGGGGGACCTTTATATCTTTCGAATCATTCCTCCGCTAGAAGAAGTGGTGTTTTCTTCACTTTTGCTTGTTGCACGACCACTCCCACCTCAGTCATATACTTGATTAGTGGTGTGGTGACCTGAGTTGGGGACCCCTCGGGGGCCGCCTCCCAGCCCTTGATTAATGGGTTAATTCGAAATTGTTCGGTTGGTCCCAATAGTAAGGCCTGCTTTCTTTTTCTTGATTCCCATACCTTGACTACTTCTAGTTCCTTCGGGGAGGGGACTGAGATTTCTGCTACAAATGTGAGTCGAGCTTGGGGGGAGAGGGATAGGGAAATCCTCCATTTCTCCACTTTCATACCAATAGTTTATTATGTGCCAACTACCTTTCATACCCTCCTTGATGTGTCCTCCGCCAGTACCCATATCCCTGTTGTGTGTTCCAAGTTCGCCTTTTATAGATGTATCCAATGGGGGGGGTAGTCGCAATTAGGTCGGTTAGGTTTTAAGCCAAATGGTGCAATCTTTGCAGTTTTATTTAGAGGCTCTCCGATGTAACTCACGAGTCCATGTCTTCATCCCATGCTATGTGCTTCACCTAGAGGATCCCTTTCTCAATCCAACATTCTCCAAAGCATCCCAGCCCATCACCTGCTATGAACGGTTTTTTAGGCAGGTTGCAGAATAAATTGCTTCTCAAACAGGAGTTGATTTGCTACTTCACTCTTCGATATGGGTTCTCTCAGGGCCTTAGGAAACAGTCTATTCCATGAGTATAAAATACCTCTCCATATCGTGGATCTCGGTCTCCGATTTGCAAAGGAGGGCATGAGGCAACATAACCACACATTTTCATGATTACTTAGTGATCATTCATTGCCTTAAATGTATTTTGCAAATTTAATCCAAGGCTTACCAGGATCCTCGAACATTGTTTTTATTATCCATTTGCTTAACATAGTCAAGTTTTGGTGTTTGGGATCGAATATGCCAAAACCACCCTTCGTGTGAGGTAGGGCTATTGCCTCTCAAGCGACCTTAGGCATGAAGCCTTCTTCTTCTTTGACTCTTGATTTCCAAAGATACCTGAAAGCATCCTTCCTAATTCATGAGTAGGTTGCGTCCCCCGGTCTTACAATGCAGAGAGGCAACCACAATAATAAGAAAACAACTGTAGAGATTACCAAGGTCCGTCTTAAAAGAGATAGTTTCTGGTTTCTCTTCCAACTGAAGATTTTAGTTGTCACTCGATCCGCTAGTAACTGGTCTTGAGCAGCCGAACAGTCTAAGAGAGAAACTTTGAGCTCCAAGAAACGCTCCAAAATTTCCCTAGGGACTTGCCTTAGTCCCCAGTCGACTTGCAAGCTAAACAGGAAGGGTATAAAGTAGGTAGATTTATTCAAGTTTATTGATGCCTAAAAGAAAAAACAATAATCATTCAAACTATTTATAAGTTCCCCAAGCATACCCAAATAATTCTCACAAGCTCCAGTAAGATCGTCAGGTAACGCCCCTCCATTCCATTGGAGAGAGGCGGTTCAATTTCAAACCCGGAATTCAAGGGTTCACCCTTATAATATCTAAAAGGACTTCTAATTGCACTACACATAATAATAAAGTCAGAGAGCACCCCTTATGCAACGAGCGCGTGAGCTAAAATTCTTATGAGAGTTGCCCATTGATAATCACTGACAACGTTGCTTGTGAATACATTGCTCTAACCCATTGAGAAAACCCCTGTTCAAATCCCAGTTTTTTTCAGTGTTGTAGAGGCAAACCCATCCCACCTTGTTATAGCCCTTCTCAATATCCAAAAGACGCACCACCACTTCCCTTCTTTCTCTACTAATTACTTATAAAGCTTTGACTGTGGTCAAAATATTTCCATATATGAAACACCCTTTTATGAATGCACCTTGTTCCCAGCCTACGAGGTTCGGGAGGTGGTCTGCAAGATGAATTGCTAAGGCCTTGGCCAATATCTTGTAGGTCACAATGAGGACTTAAATGGACCTATAGTCACATATACCTTTTTTGTCACCCTTTTGTTTTACAAGGAGATAACGCTTTAGACAAAACCCTGAGGGAGCGAGCCTGAGGTTAAAGTTCTATTATAAATCTGACACTGACCCATCATTTGAGCGGAGAGGGGGGAGCTAACTTTCTGAAAATTTAAAAGCAATTATCCATATGTGTTGACTAATCTAATCGAGTGTTGTACTGACTACTAATAACAGTAAAAAACAATCAGGTAAACCATGCTAGGAACCAGGCTCAGCGTCACTTGCGACAACATTAAAAAAAACAAAAAATCCAACTATTAAGCCGATCGACGAAACCACTATGAAGAAAAAAAAAAAAGTAGAACGGTGAAGAAAAAAAGTAAAAAAAAACGTAATTAAATGTCGATATGCTGAATAATTGTTAAACACATGAAACTATTAATAAACAGATCACGCGTTCAAATCTATATACATTCAACAACAACTATAGCCTTTAATTATTACTACTACTAGTTTTTTAATTTTTCATTGCTACATGAGAGATCATGATTGACCTTTACAACAACCTGTTTTTTTTCTTACGGGGCCGGGGGGGGAGGGGGGGGATCATGATTCACGAGTCTCCCTCAACGCATATTTTTTCTTTACCCCTCTAACAAGAGATCATATTTCTCACTTACCCTTGACTAGGGGATCAGGGAAGCTGGCGCCAACTGCCCGATATGCCTCGACAATAGGACATGAAGAAGTAGACATGGAGGCGCACTTAGAACGTTTTGTTTTCAATTTCCCCCCCCCCCCCCTAATCTGTTTTTTCGATGTCATGTACTTCCATTTGACGAGTTTGTGTGCACAAACGTCAAAAACTATTGTGGTATATTTTTTCACCTTTTAGCACAAGACTTTGTCTCGTTTTACACATTTTGAGAGTAATAAAATGAGGCCTATTGTTCCTTCATTTGTGAATAAACAAATACGCATGTCGTTTTTCTTATTAATTTAACTTCCTTCATTTGTTTACATTGTCGGAGCAGGAATTACAAGGGTATCTGCTCGGTGTTTTTAATATCCGACACTGTCCGACTGCCAATTCGTTGAATAAAATGGCTTGATGAAATTGATATACCTGGCGAAAGTTTATTTAGACCTAACCTACGATTGAAAGACTAAAGTTTTTTTTGAACTTTAGCCTAGATGCTTATCAACATCTCGAAATGATGATTGATAGAACGACCGCCAACGCAGTCATCATACTAACAAGTAGTCACGATAATTTCAGGATGTTGTGAACCGCTCAAACTGGCTATGCAGGATAAATGTAGTTTCGACACTCAATAATGGTGTTGGTAAGCTTTTCATAAGTTAAATGCACTGAAAGGTGGGGCCACACTCTGCTTTCATCATGACACATTGAAAGGTGGGGCCACACTCTGCAGGTAGATATGCACGATCACGTCTGAAATCAATCTCGTTGAGATCAGTTGGGCGTTGTCGGTGCGAATATCCTTACAAGGATATCTGCCTTGCTTTTTGCAAATGATAGAAAAAAAAAAATAATTCGAAAATTGAGAGTGAAAGTTGAGTGCATCTCGCTGTCGAGCGCATCGGCCCCCACCTTTTTCTCGCAAAGAGGCGAGAACCCTCCCGACCATGTCACGCAAGAGTTGAACAAAAGCGAAACAAAGAAACAACATGGGGACGACGCATAAATAATCCCACGAGTCGTCGAGACGACAACAGTCGCGTCATCCTTTTTGCCGTTCTAGCCGGGTTTGTCAACTATACATCTCATAGTCCCCTACGACAGGATAGGTTTCCACGGGGCATAAACTTTCTTCCCTAAGGGGTTGTCACCACCCTTAGGGGTGTATCCCCACCGAGTTACTGACCCACGTGCGAAAGTTTTTACATGCAATCGCAGAGATGAGTTAGCCGAGGGCGTTTTCTCGCTCGCTATAGTATAGGTACACATGATTAAACACCTATTGAACTCGGACGTCGTTCGTCACTTAGGGCGCTGATCTCCTAAGGATGAAGCGTACGTCGGGCGACTAGGGCGGTGTCAATCAAACATGAAAACCCCAACTTTCACCCTAGTCCCATACATTAAAACATATATATATATATATATATACATATATACAGGGTAACCGGTGTTCGGGATGGGCCGAACGCCCGAATGTATGGGACCCCTTGGGGATGCATTCGGCCGTCCGGGCCGAACGCGGACCAAAAAAAACAAAAAAAGTCCTCAAAAAAATCTGAAAAAAAGATATGTTATGGAAAAAAATAAATTAAACAAGACTTGCCTGAGTGCGCGAGCATGTTTTCGACACCGCCATCTTTGGCGATTTTTCATTTTGTTTTTGGCATAGCTAAATGCCCTGAAAATTTACAGATGTTTACTTCACACAATACAAAACCCACTAAAAAGTTTTCAAAAAATAATAAAATTGTTTAGACCCCGAACTAAAGTGAAAACAAAAAGTAAAAAGTGAAAAAATATGTGGGCGAGCATGTTTTGACACCGCCATCTTTGGCGATTTTTAATTCTTATTTAGCTTAGCCAAATGACTTAAAAATTTACAGGCATGCACCTCAAGTCATAAAGAACTCACAAAAAACAATTCATAAAAACATAATTAGTTTTAGGCCCTGAAATAATTTTTGGCGGGGGCCGAACGCCGTCGGGTTCGGACCCCGTACGGGACCCCGAACGCGCGTATATACGGAGGTCTGCTCGGGGACCTCCATACGTACGGGATGGTGACCCTATATATATATATATATATATATCGTCACAAACAGAACTGCCCGGTAAAACCGTAGGCAGAGAGAGAGAAGAGGACAACAAACGAGGGGCT
>BFEA01000025.1:5442671-5470074 GCA_003427395.1 Chara braunii | reverse complement strand
ACCGTAGGCAGAGAGAGGTGGGGTTATCCCTCTTAGTTTTGTCGCCGATTCCGAAGGTGGGCCCGACCAACAAGACTAAACGGGGTGCTAGCGGTCCCTTTCTCTTCCCCCGCCCTTCGTTTTCGTTATTATTTTCTTATATATTATTTATCTTTTTCTCACTTTTAATTTTTGACTTTTATTTGAACCGGACGCAACACCGGTTTCATAAACCAGTGACACAACCGTCGGGCATAGCTTAGTTGGTTAAACTCCTACAATTATATAATTAAAATCAAATAATCCAGAAATTATATAGGCTCGGTCACTGCAATATTGATATCTCAACGTTGTCGCCTTTTTAGTTGAACGTGGGATGACCGTCACGAAAGTCAACAACCTTGAGCACATACATCTTGAAGTTGGCCTATTGGGGTGCTTGTGTGATCGGGATGCTGACGAAATTCCTCTGTCTTGCCCGTCTTGAGATGAGGGTCAATGAGGTCAACGTGCATGCGAGCCGATGGGTGATTAGTGGTGAGGCGGAAGAAACCTTGGTGGCGGGTGCACCTTCTGCCAACCACGATCTGCTGTAAGGAGAGATGGTTAACAACATACGTTATTTACAGATCATTTTCAGCCGCTTCGAATAAGTGAAGAATACAACCACTTCAGATCATTATAGCGGTTTCAAGTACCCACCTGAAATTCTTGAAATTACTTGAAATGGGTAAAAATTTGAAAGCGGTTTCATGTCCCCCGATCTAAATGGTTTGATGGGGGTACTTGAAACCCCTTTAAGAAACTTCATCCTATTCAGGTCATTACAGTGGTTTCAGGTCCCCACCTGAAACTCTTGGAAAAACTGAAGTGATGAAAATATAAAAACGGTTTCTAATGCCCCCATCCAACCATTTAGATGGGGGGACTTGAAACCGCTTTAGCCAATTCAGGTCATTTCAGGTCACACACCTCAACATTAAACCAAAACAAAAACAGGTAAAAAAAAAAACACCATAAAAGTGGACCCCCAAACCACATGAAACTCTTGAAATGACATGAAGTGTCTTTATGCCATTTCAACAGTTTTGAACCACTTAGAAATCTTTCATTCTAAAATTGTAGGTGGTTGTTAACCATTAGTGGTTGTAAGCGTTGAGTGTGAGCAGACTGTTGGGGTCGGTGTCAAAGGGCATGGTACCCCGACCCTCCGCGGTGTATCAGACGCACCCCATTCACGATCCTCATTAGTGTGTCAGACTTATCATGTGTGCGGCTTGTTCCTGGACTGGTGAGACTGGCGCTCCCACAACAAAAGGGTGGGGGTGCACCACTGGACTTTCCATTGGTCCACGCAGGCTCTGCGCCTTGCTGTACAGTAGAGCACAACCGGCCTGCACTCGTGGTAGCCTCCGGACTCACCCAGGGACGCGGAAGTAGGAGGACAAACGCTGTGTTTCTTACTGCGCGCCGATTTCCTAAAATTTGACTTATGGGTTGTGTACACAGAGCTGAGGTTCACAATCAAGTAAGAAAAAATTAAGGAAAGAAAAAAAAAAGAACAAATATAAAAAGACGAGGAAAGTCGCGCGTTAAACCTGCGCCCAGATCAAGACCGTCGCTTTAGTTTCGAATGCTCAAGAGGTCTCAGGTTGTTGGGGCGTTACACTTTTCGTTTTTTCTTTCTTTCTTTTATTATTATGATTATTATTATTATTATTATTATTATTATTATTACTATTATTATTATTATTATTATTATTATTATTATTTCTCTTTCTAATTTCCCCCCCCTCTTCTGTCACTTCGAGGGGGAAATGAACGGTTTAATTTTGAATCGTGGTTATAAACAAGTGACCTAGACTGACCCGATCTTTCACGTTTCATTTACCTCAGACACGATCTACTAAGCATAACTCTGTAAGGCTCCAAAAGGGAGCACCCGTGACTACTTTGGTAGGAGGCTTATCACCTCCGTGGAAGGTCATAAGCCCCCTCCTTGCCATCGGACACGGGTACCCATTGGGGTTAGCCCGATGATCTCCTTTGAAGGGACGATGACTTCAATCGGTATCCCGTTATGGGACCACACCACGCGCCGAATGTGTTATTTTTTCAAACCGAGTGAAAAAACTGCGAATGCTGGCTGTGAAGAAGAATTTTCATTTAAATGACCGTTGCTGTACTAGATTTTGACTTTAATTTTAATTTTATTGGCCGGTAGTTTATTTTATTATTTCATTAACTGGTTTGATATGTCATAAATTCTCCGTTTAGAGCACAACACTATCAAGGCTCTATAAAAGAGTATAGAGCCCTTCATTTGGAGCACAACATTGTCAAGGCTCTGTATAAATCTTGGAATACCACTTTCTCTACGGGAAGTGCTGCCGGAATTTCTGCAAATCTAAGAAGTTAGTTAAATTTTGTCTTAGTTGAACTCGTGTCTTGTTTTTTAGTTCATATCTGACTTAGTATAAATCTAGGAAGTCTACCTTTTTAAAGGAAGTGCTGCCAAAACTTTTACTAATTCAGGGAGTTAGATAAATTTTAACTTTCTAGAGTTAGAGATTGTTTTTTTTTCTTATTTGAGTTATTATAAATTTTGAAAAGGCACTTCTCCTACGGGAAGCGCTGCCGGAATTTTTTTTGTTTAGTGGAGTTATATTATATTTTGACAGGTGACAATTATGGTAATTCCACCCTGAAAAAGGGAAATGCTGCCATAGGTCTACCTTGCGTTGGGTACTGGCTTAGAGGAAGGTCTAGGCTTAGCTTGTAGAAGGGTTTTGGTGGAGCTGTATTCTCCATACACTTATGATTTTAGCTTGGGGATTGGTCTGTCTTGTGTTACAAGTCTTCTTGATCGATTGATTCAGGATTTGGGTTAGATTCAGCTTGATCCTACAAGGATCATCTTCTGTTATCACTGATAACAGGTCGGTCGTCGACTTGTCGGTTTACGATTCAACTCCATTCCACTCCTACCACTCAACCTAGAGGCTTTAGCCTTGTGATTTGAACTGTTTTGTTGTGTTTTCGCCCGGAGTTTATTTGAATGGTCATTAAAGAAAAATACTGAGTATTTTATTTTGGGAGTTGCACCAAGAGTGAGGCTTGTATGACTAAAAGCAAGGGGTGTGAGTGCAGGAAATGGTTGAAGTTGACCCCGTGTAGTGTATGAACTTTTTGGTTGAATCTTTGATGTGATTGCAGGTATGTTTGGTGATGTGGACTTTGGATTTGACTGCCTGCTCTCACATACATATATATATATATCGCTGAGAGGAGTCTCACTGTGACTGTGAGAAGTGACCGCCCTATATTAATAACCCTCTATATATATGTGAATATATATGTCTTGAGTGTTTCGTGCGGCCTAAGATGATCGCGCGTAAGGGTTAAACATATCATGTTTTCGAGGGAAATGAGACTTTCTCTTTTAGCTTTTACTTTTTAGAATTTTTATGGTTGGACGTTGTAGTCCGTGACAGTCGTTAAAGTCAAACCCCTTGATTTTTCTCCAGGCCCTGGATGATAGAGTTGGTCTTCAGGGCGATAAGAGACGATTGCCACCACAAGTATGAACCTGTGTACCACCCACTCTCCGCAGGGTGCAGAAGAGGGTGTGGTTCTCAACCGCACTTGGCGGTTGTCCAACATCGAGAGATCAATCCCTCAAGGCGCGTGTTAGCCGACACTTGAGTGTCAAACGCGACCCTCGAGATTAACGAGGATCGCGTGAGTAAGGGTACTACATAGTACGCCATCATTGCGATTACTTGCGTATGCTTGCATTGAGAGCCGATATAAGATTAGCCCCTGCACCCGCGCGGTTTTATACTAAGTCTCGTGCTCGACGCCTATCCGATTTCCGTGTCGGAGAGTTATGAGATGACTACTAAGGGACTAGGAGTGTTGTCGTGTTGTTTGTTCAGTGTCGTTCTCTCTCTATATATATATCTATATATATATCTATATATATATCTATATATATATATATATGTACGTGCGTGTGTATGTGTGTCTTTATTTTTATGTTCTTTATAGTGGTGTGCGCGTGGCGTGTGGGATGCGTTCTAGTCGACCGGCGACGAGTCCTTCTTGGGACCTCAACCCCCCAAGATGCCGGTTCGCGTGCGGGTTCGATAGAGGCGTAATACTGCGCGTGCCCCCTATGCTACAACAAACGAGAAACGCCCTCGGCTGGTCCACCTCTGTGATTGCAACTGATCAACTTTCGTACTGTGGACTGGTAGCTCGGCAGGGATACGCCCACCGAAGGGAGGTGACAGCTCCCGTAAGGTGGAGGTAAGTCATGCCTCGCGTAGGCCCTATCCTGTCCTAGGGGCTCGCGAGAGGTATGGCTGGCACACTTGGTCGGAGGGGCTTGCGAAAACTCCATATGTATTCACGACGAGGATGAGACCAACTCCTGCGTGACGCGGTCGGAAGGGTCTCGCCTCGCCTTGCGTGGTGCCGGACCGATGCGCTCGACAGGTGGCGTCGTTGCAGGGAATAACGGTTGCCTGTCGTTGTCCCTGGTGGAACGACATTCGGGTATGAAAATGAGAGAACTCGACAAAATGGGAAGTTTTCTTTGAAATTTTATGGTTAAACGATTGATGGTATTGGGTGGAGAGCAAGTGAGAGTTGATTGTGTGAGTTGATTTTGGTTAGTGCAGTAGGGATAACGCAAGAGGGATGAACATTTTAACTGTGCGCTAATGTACGCTTCCTAGTAGAATGAAAGATGAAGTTAGTACCCCTTCTGACCATGATAGTTAACGGACTTGGATGTTGCTTTGTATAGCTGGTATGGTCAGGGTAAGATAAGATGACGTCGGACTCATAATGCCTATTAAGGAAGTTGGTCTTATAAGGTACCTAAAATGGTCGAAAGAGGTATCTGAGTGGTCATGAGAGCGACTTGGTGTTTTTGCACTAGAACGAGGGTGAGGATGTGTAAAGGGAGCCTATCATGCTAGAAATCGTCGAGGGACTTCGAGAAGAGTTATGATAAGGGCGCTGAAAGTCTTTATGAACATGGATATGGGATCCTTGAGTTTGGGTTCTAAGCAGGTTGTTCGATTTATATAGCCGTGAAGGTGTGAAGTCTGCCCCGCGTGATGTGTTGTGAATTAGGCATATAAGGCAGATGCGATGAACAACGAGTTATGACCTTAACCGAAAAAACTATGGGAAGTAGTAGGTTTGTATGACACCCTTTCAACAAAAGGGAATATTTGATCATAGAGGCAGTATAGTAACAGTGAAAGGGTTAATACTTAGACTGTTTTGCTTACTTTTGATAGGGCACCAAGATGTAGGTGTTGTTAGACCTTCACTTGAACCTTTCCAGGCTTGGACCATCCATTTGAATCTATGGGGTTTGAGCTAAGGACTTGAGATTATTATCTTCTAAAAGCATTTCGTTTGAGTTATATGTTGAACTCATCCAAATATGTCAAATTTAATGTAAGTAAGCGTACCTAGTATTTGGTTATGTGAGGACTATGTATTTGATGTTATATTATTTTAATGACTATCCTTTTCAGGAATATTTATATGGGTTATTTATTTGAGATATGTATTTGAATTTATTGATCTGTAAGGATCTATATGAGTGTCTCAAGTCCGTTTATTGATTTATGACTGTATGTTAAAGTCTGTGCATTTGAATTGTTCTTCAAAGAGGGGTAAAAGCATTGCGCAGAATCCACGTTTGATGCGGATTCAGAGGCAAATGGAGTGACTACTTCCTTGGGATAATTTTTTCTCATGGAATAGTCAATGTGTAAGGTCTACCCCAAGGAAGGTTGCAATCCTATGTTATCGTTCCCCTAAGAGATCGCTTTGAAGAAGCTATAATTTAGTATTGTAGGTAGAAGTGAGGCCCATGCCGGAACCATGTTCCTGGTCCATGGTCTGTAAGGGAAACAACTACTACTTGCCACAAGAAAGTAGGGGGTGAATCCCTAACTATTTTTGTGTCAAGTGCGTTCACCAGCACAGGATGAAACAGTACATCCCGAAGCGTGTGTGGTGAGGTTGCTTACCTTGTCGGCAAGGGTCTGCAAGGAGCGAGTGAGGCTTGATCCTTGAGCGGAGCTCAAGAATTTGAAATGTTATCCTTTATAAAGAGGATTACACTGCCCCTTGCCACAATATACTTTTATAAGAGTTGGGGAGTAGAGTGGTATACTCTTACTGCTATTTGTATCTAAGGGTGTTTATTATGACCAAACTTCATTTGGATTGTGTTATTATGATGTATTTGTATATATTTTTGGTTATTTGGCCAGTTGCATATAATGTTAATGCCTTTGATCCTGGTAAGTATTATTGATGTCAGATACTGAGATAATATATCATTGTCTATGAGCTTATTGCTATGAACTTTTGATATATGTGAACGTATTATTACTGTGATATATTATTTTTCTTCTTTAAGTTGGATGTTCGTAAGCGATGGAAAGGATGAATTTTAGTGATAGATTATTTGAGGCTAAGGGTTTAGGAGCAGGGATTGTATATCGCGAGTGTCGGCATGGTAATGAAAAGCGTATATTGGACGTTTTTCTGTGATGGGCAGAACCCAGACCAGAGCGAAGGCAACTCAGGATGCCTTATGCTAAGGAAGATCCCAATATGGCCTTACCAACTGAAAGGGAAGGCGAACTCGAGATGTCATCGCCAAAGCGAGTCAAGGAAGGAGAATATATTTCTTCCTGGCGGGGCGTACTGATGGATATGGGTATCTTCGCCTGAGTCGAGTCTGGATTTGATGATGGTAAGGATTGCGCGATCGTGAGGGTGACACTATACGCTCCGCCATCCATCTGGGTCCTGCATGGGATTGAATTAGCATTGGGACATGAGAGTCTGCTTGCGAGACCCTTGAGGGTAGTTGAGGAAGCCGAATCAAAATGGGCGAGAGGCAGGGTCCATGAGGGAGCAGAGCAGGTAGAGATCCGTATAGAGGTCAAGCGTGCTGAAGAGTTTGCACTTCATTCTGCCCCGTTACGAGTCGTCCTGCCCGAGTTCATCATAGAGAAATGTTTTGGGGGATAGACAAGGGTAGAGGCCGCAACAGAAACCGTTTTGAAGGCACGAGAATGGGGATGTGCGCGATATACGTGCGAGCTGATATATGGTCTGTACTTGGACCAAGAATTTTTACCCCATAGTTAAGAACTAAGGAACATGGTCAATGTTGTTGACGCCTATGCTGGCTCTCACGATCCAGATGAAAAGGGTGTAGATTGGGACGAGATTTAGGCGGTAACAGGCAGGTAGGGAGTACCCTCACGCTCTGCCAACTGCATCTCTTACAGACTTTCTACAGTCACCTTGCTATGAGATACGAGTGCGAGGGTCACTAACATTTGCAGCCACGATTACGGTCGACTTTTGGCTGGCTTGAAAACCCTGCCTATATAGGTTGTATACTGCTCATAGTACCCTTAAAGTTAGAGCAAGGGTGACTAGACTTTAGGATCGTATTGTGTGGATCGGGAGATAGTTAGTGTGAATTGAGTATTAACAATTTTACTAGTTTTATTTGTTTTAAACCTTCTTGCGTCACAACCTGATGAACAGTTGTTTGTCGTGCGTGTCAGGCCGGTACCAACATCATGGTTGAAGACAGTGGTTTTGCCAAAATCCTGCACTAAAGGAGCTCGTGCCTCAACAAAGTGCTGCTGTGTGAATCGATACACGACACGATGCCCCATGACCTTCGCGCCCTGCTGTTTCAGGGGAATAATTTATCTGCATTCCTACGCGGCTATCATAATTTCGGTCTCACAAAGATATGGGACGAAAAAGCAATGTGGAGCATGTTGCCATTGTTCGTCTGCGAGGAGTTGAGTGAGGAAGTGTATACCCTAATGCTAAAGTCGCGTACTTGGGGCGAGCTGGAAACTTCTTTGAAGTTGAAAGTTTCCAGAAAGTGGAGTAGAGGGCCAACGTAATGGAAACCCTGTGCGATGAGTTGAGATTGCGTCAGCACAAGGAGGGTTGAGTGGTATACAGAAGCAAGTTGGGATATTGGAAGAAAGGTTGACGCGACTAGAAGAGGCCAGGCGTGGCAAGAGGAAGGCTTTTGAAGATACATCGAGTGGGCCGGCTAGGCAGGATGAAGCAAAGGGTGATGATCCAGAGTCACTCCTTCGCAAGAGAACCCCGAGGAGACGAGCTTGCGTTCAAGGGAAAGATGAAGGCGAGAGGTTGGTTGAGGTAAAAGAGGAGCAGAAATCTAGCATAGCCCTGCCTGTGGTCGCGTATGATCCGAAGAGAGGCCCTGTTGACATGGAAGTGTCGTCAGCTGCAGGTAGGAGGGAGCGAAGGAGTAGGGGAGGGCGAGAACACTGAGCAAAGATAGTGTGTGATTGTTGTGGAAAGGCTGGTCATACCCCTCGGAAATGCAAAGAAAATGGGATGACGGGGGAAAAAGAGGGGCTTGAACCTCCCAAGTTAACGAAAGCTCGGCGGAAAGCAAGAAACCTTGCCCAGGGAGGTCAAGGTACCGGAAAGGGGCAGTGTTCGCGGCAAGTAGCGACTGCCCTACAAGAAGTGGGGGACAAAGCAACACAAAAGGGGCCTCTGCCGGTTGAGCGGGAACTATATGGGCAGTGGGCGTTGTGTAATCAAGTGGGTATGTGGCGGATGTATAATCCAAGTGTACCGTGGACACAAGGCAGTTGTTTGGTCCCATAAATGAGCATGATGCCGCCTGGGCCTCCCACAGCGCAGATTCGATCGACTCGACCTATGGGACTGTTGCAACCACCAACCCAACAAATGTCACAAGGCGGCGTGGCCGGTGGAGGAAGCCAAAGGTTGCAAACTGGAAGGGGCCGCGGGAATGGAGGGCGCGACAGTAGAGGACGTGGGGACGATAGAGGAGGCATTGGAGGACGTGATAGGCGTCATCGAAACCATAAGTGAAATGAAAGGAAGAAAACGGCATGATAAGCGGTAGTTCAGATGATAGTCGGGTAGGTAAGGCGGCGAAAGGAACAGGAAAGAGAGGATCAAATGACTGAAAGATGTGAAAGATGATAAAGAGGTGGGGTTAGAGAGAGTGTGAAAAAAAGAATTAACCCTGACTCTTAAGTTTGGGAAATATTCAGCCAGAAGATGGTCATGGATTGCTTTGACTTGTTTTATTTTAAGTAGATTCAGTTGCATATACGAGAACGTGGAGCTAGGATATCAGGTTAACCGATTGTATAATTTTAATCCCGTATTTTAGTCAGTAGGGAGCCTGACAATATACCAAGAGGGTTTTGTAATAATGGTCTGGGAAGATAACCCGAGTTGCAGACGGGAGGGACCCCAATAGAATAGTTGTATATGTGGGGTATGTTAGGACTGTCTCAAATCACGTTATTGGAATGTCTCCAGTGGATAGAGCAAGGAGTGGTTTTAAGGGCATTGTTACGAAATGAATATCTATTCCATTAGACCTATCGTTGAAAGAGGAAAATATGGGACCTACTTCGTGTCTAGGTCAAGGTGGTTGTACATGTGCGAGAGATATGAAAGACTTAGGAAGAGACCTCAATGTGTGTAAGGTAGACTCTCTAACCTAGAAATGCAGTACGTGAGACTTGTGTATGAATGATTCCTTGTGTTGTTTGGTTACTTAGATATGGCTTGAATTACTTGGATCCCCCTGATTTGAGGGGCGCGATTACGCCCCGATTATGGCAGTTTTAACTTAACTCTGGTCAGGAAGGTCGCGATTCTTGTGTGATACTAGTGTCAGTTTAAGTTGAGATTGTTCAACTCTGTGTATATATATGTAATTCAAGACCACGTTTGTTCGCCTTTTTGGGATATTACACCCCTGAGTGTATATTGAGTTAAGACTTTGTCTAAGACTATTCCCCTGTTTATGACGATCACAATTACTCTCACATGTGTAGTTTTATCCTGATGTATAAAAACTTTGTGTGAGAGATGTATAAAAGACATATCGTATGTTGTGTATTTTGTGAATGTGAATGAATGTGAATTGTCTACTCTTCGGTATACTCGTGCGATCTGCCCACGGGCGGGTGATAGGACCAGGTATAAGGAAAGGGAGTGCAGTTTATTTTTGTGAAAGGTTGTGAGAATCTTAAGGGATTTAAGAGTCTTTAAGACTCGAATGTTTACCATGCCGAATGTTTATTGATTGAGCTGTGAGAAGGACCCATAAGGTGGTCTCTCAGTTTCAGTTGTTTTATAGTTGAGACACCTTCGCAAGGGAAGGTAGTCTTTTGTTTTTTTTGAAGACTCATCTTCAGAGAGGGAAAATGTTTTCAAAAGAAAGGTCGCATGAGAGTTCATCCTAAAAAGGGAAGGAATGACTGAGAGATCAATTGAGAGATACCACCTTTATATGAAAGGTGGTTAATAAATTTAATGGCATGGAAAACTGATTTTGAATGATAAAGACTGACGAGGAGGACCACGTTTGTGCTTGGCCATTGGTGAGAATTTCAAGAGGTCGCAAAATGGTTCATTCGAAAGATGTCACTGGGATGTGTGACCTATTGCTCTAATCTGGCTGGAGGTCACGGCCTTGCGGATCTGGCAGTGATTTTTGTTTTGTGAATGTGGAGAGGTTATCGTGTTTCTCTGTGTTGTCCCACAGAGGACTGGTAAATACCTTTTATGTGTAACAGACCTTTGCGTAGTCCCGCAATAGGCCTGTATTGTTGTGACACACCGTCCAACCACTTGTGCTAATCTTGGGGCATTTATGAGAATACCAACCTATCGGTAAAGTTTAGCATCACTAGGGCGCAACCCCTGGTGTCGGCTGCTGATCGGCGCAACCTGGCAGCGGGCCTACATCTTGCCAAGGGAGTAAAGACTTAAAGGGGTGTGGCCACCTAGGAGGGTTTTACTCCTGTGGAACGGCGTGGGATAAGAGTCGAGTCGAGTCTTTTTGAGTCCTGATTGAATGCTTATCAGGAGAAAGCCTATCATGGCGCAACCTGCGAGGGTACTACCGCTAAAATAACAGCGTGGTGGCCCATAGATCTGACACGATCACCCAGACTATGATGGACCAGGATGGAGACCTGACCTTCCTATACTAGACTGTATGAAGAGTTTATGATTAAATTTGTGTATATATATATGTTTGATTGTGAGAATTGTTGGAGGGAGGCAAGAATGCCTTCAAAGGTCTCGGTTAGGGCCCGCGTCCCTAGTTATGGCCCTGTTTATAGGGTGGAGACAAGGGGCACTTAACGAGAAGTCGGCATTTGTCTAGGACCAAAGGGGGAGGACAGTTGAGAGGGCCGTTGAGACTTATGCTGTAGTATATATGTCTAGTACACTGGCGTGCTAGTGTTAGGACAATGGAGATCCAGGTTAGAATGCTGGCAGCATAACGTTGTGTTTGGCATGATTGATGGAAGCCTCGAACCGGAGTCTGTCGGCTAATCGGATTGGTTCCTTTCTCGTCAGCATTTTTGGAGTTGGATGGATTTATAGCTTTCTGATTCTGAGAAGTGACGGGGACGTCGCTTAATATGGTCCGGTAAGTTGTCGGTGCGAATACCCTTACAAGAGTATCCGCCCTGTTTTTTGCAAATGACAGAAAATAAGTTGATTTAAAGTTTAAGTATACCACGCGAGGCGCGACGAAGTCTGTGGTTTACGTTGATTGAATGGTTGACTAGGGCAAAAAATGTGTGGGCGCGCAGATTGAAGGCGCGCGTGATCTTTGTTATTTTTGATGATTGTGAAAACCGGTGTGATCGCCGACCAGATTTTATTATCTGATTAAACTAGGATTAAAAATATTTTGTCTCCTGATTAGTGCGTTTGTCTATGGCTCGTGCGTACGTACATAGGACGACATCAACAACAATGTGGTTTTTGTAAACGTTTCGGTAGACCTACGTGTCGCACAGTATCCGTTTATTTAGGTGTCCGCCAGAGCTAAACCCAGACTGGGGCCTAGTACTATTGGTTGCAGTGTCGGCCCTCCAATAGGGACATTCACAAGCGGTTATCGGGTAGCTGAAAATTCAGGAATGAAAATTCTGAAGTGGGAGTTTTGGGCAATCTGAAAATCCTGAATGGTCATGAAGTGGTGAAAGGTCCGACGACCCTGAAAACCACCTGTTTACGCAGGCTGCATCTTGAAGTGGTGAAGGGTGTCCTGAAGTGGTCAAGTGAGATTTTGGGCAGTCCGAAAATCCTGAATGGTCCTGAAGTGGTGAAAGGTCCGAAGACAATGAAAACCACCCTTCACCACTTGAGGATGTAGCCTCCCTAAACAGGTGGTTTTCAGGGTCTTCGGAGCTTTCACCACTTAAGGACCATTAAGGATTTTCAGACCTGAATGGTCCTGAAGTAGTGAAAGGTCCGAAGACCCTGAAAACCACCTGTTTAGGCAGGCTGCATCCTAAAGTGGTGAAGGGTGTCCTGAAGTGGTGATGAAAAATACGACTGTTGTTAACCTTCTCTCAGGGCATTTAGGGATCGAGGTCAGCAAGCGACAAGGTGGGAGTGGCGCGAAGGAACCGGGGAGTTGAGGGTCCGGCGAGGCTGTCCCCCTTGGTTTGC
Source organism: Chara braunii (assembly GCA_003427395.1). NCBI lineage: Eukaryota > Viridiplantae > Streptophyta > Charophyceae > Charales > Characeae > Chara > Chara braunii. Next base: position 5,457,516 of record BFEA01000025.1, on the reverse strand, counting down.
CGTCGGCGGTGTCAGAACGGTGCTAGTGGGCTCTTTTTCCTCGATTCGTCATATTCTGATAATTAATTTTTTTTTCTAAATAGTTTATTATTTAACGTCGTATTATTTTTAGTTCTATGCCCCGACGTTCCTTGACTCGGACGCGACGTCGGATTTAGGGGACGTCACGACAAACAAGGACTGTGAGCACGAGTTTTCATTTAGTTGACCCACGACTCCCCACGTATTCGGGATGCTGGCGAAATTTCTTTATTCCACGGACTTGGGAACGCAGACTGATGGAGACCAACGTGCATGAGAATCTGCGGGAGATTTAGCCCTGAGGTGGAGGAACACCTACGTGGTCGGGGCAGCTGCGGATGCACTGTCTATCAAACCACCGTTGGCTGCGAGAGGTCTAGCGCATGCATGGCCTTGTGGCTCGAAGTACTGCGGGCTGCCCCCGAGTGTTGAGGGGCAAGCGTATAAGGGTCAGAGCCGCTGACTGCAGGAGGGGCCAAGGCTGTTCACGAGGGACCCTTTTCCCACTTCGACCTCCAAAAGTCTCAGTCGAAGAGCTGCCACCGCCGCGATCCACATTGGGACCGTTCCACCCTGGGCTATGCTACGGGTCTACAACAGGCCTATACCCTGACTCAGTGGTAACTGGCTGTGTGTAGACTGCCGGTAGGGGACCGGGAGAGGCGTGAGCTCTGCTCGGACCAGACAGTCGAAGGAGACTTGGTGGAGGGTGCAGCCGTGCGTGCAATCGTTCGACGGGCTCACGGTAATAGGAGCGAATGACAATCGAGCCGTCAAAGTAGCAAGATCCCGCAAGACAGCTGGCACTGCTGAGGTGACCTGTTTGCACTTTTATGCGATTGTGCGATACCGTGACGGTGAAAGTAAAGAGAAGCAGTGGAGCGGGCAGCAGGAAGGAGAACAGACTGAACCTGGACGAGGGTTACGCCGAGTGCTTGCAGGCAAGGAGTAGCCAACTCACACGGAGTATAATGGAACCGGCTGAGAAGGGATAAAGTAGGAGAGGATCCTAAGACGCAGACGGGGAGTGGCAAGAAGCAGTGAATTCAAGGAAGAGGCAAGCGAACCGGGACAACATGTTGCACGAGGTACATGCAGGGCGGAGTAGAAGGTAGCGAAGCAACGAACAGTGAGAGAGGCAACTTCGGGGTTCTGGGCTAGGGTGAACCCGTTCGACAGGTAAGTTTGGTAGGAGAGTGATTAGGATAGGGGTTAGTACGAAAGTAACGTACGCTGAGATGGAGATGGCGGAAAAGAAAAGTGAGAGGCGATGGCAAAAAGTGAACTACTTGCCCGATCATTGACGGAATCAGGCAAAGTAAGAGCCGGATTCGATATTTTTGGGATGGGCGAATCCAAAAATCAAAGTTAGTTCTAGCTAAAAGTTAGTAGATGAGGTGCGACTAAGAAAACGGGGCGCGCACGGGCTGTCAAAGAGAGAAGGTATGGCGAGGGAGAGGACTGATAGCGCATTCGACTCATAACAAAATCGGACGAGGAAGGAGGCGAGCCGGGGATTTTCGGGGCAGGCGACCTCGGATCTAGAGTCGGATTAGTATGAGAGTTAGAGTTAGAGGAGTTAGGAAGGAGAAATAGTGTGTGGGCTATGGCGGAAGGGAAAAGCGAGAACGAGGAGAATGAAATCTGCATAACTCACTCGTTCCTCAACGAATACGAACGAGTGAAAATCGGATTCTGGGGTTTCCAGGCAGGGCGAATCCGATTATGTGGTTAGATTGGCAAGATACTGAGTGATTTTACCGCTGCATGAGTAGAAGGCTGCGCGAATATGGAGGTATGGAGGGGGCAAAAAGAAAGCACCTCGCGCGATGTTTGACAAAAACGACTTTATGAAGAGACAGGCTGATGATTTTTTTTTGTGCCGCGCGTTCGATTGTAAGCCTAGCTCGACGAAGAAGTGAATGAATCTTGGTGGCCAATATGCGTGAGCTGCACCCAGAGAGGGAGGGTGGCAAGGTATCGATGCACCTAGCCTTGTTTTAGCGGAAGATTCATTTGCTTTTTTTTGTCTGTTTTTTCTTTATAGGAGCAGCGTGAGGTCGGCCACGAGGTTTGGAGACTTACCTGTTGGCCGGTGCGTTGCTCATACCAAGAGGAGGATTTGGTTGCATGCCAGCAGAAGATTCCTTCGATGTTGCAGTCAGGACGGTTGCTTCCGCGGATCGTTTTCGTTGCCAATTTCCTGATAAGAAGTATCTACCGCCATTTCATCATGGTTTTTCTCCTGTTTCTCGTAGTTGCTGGGTCGTTCCCGTAGGCGGTCGATCGTTTTCAATCTAAATAAGATCGATCGTCTTCATGGTAGGCGAGATCTATTTGCCTACGACTTATAGCCTGAGCAAGGAGCAGTGAAGGGATCGATTCCACTTTGAAAACGGGTTATTTTAGTGTGGAAAGACCTGCCTGTTAAAACCGAGGAGTTGCCATCGCTATCGAGGGAGGTAACGGGGAGCGAGTGGCGGAAGTTGCAGACTTGACTGCCAAACGTACACTGACCATCAATCCACCACCAACAAAGTAAAGTTGATCGTTGAAGTTACCAAACTGACTGATTGACCAGTGCGTCATGTCCCATACTAGGTGGTCGCTGCATTTGCTCATCCTATCAATGAAGGTAGCGATAGGCAAGCTGCGCAAGCTGTACGATTGCAAACCCACCTCTCCTACAGCAGTACCGTTCGCTGCTGAGTGAAGTTCTGACAAATCAGCCACATGGATAAATCAAGCTGTCGGCTGGTGTGTTGTGCATCCTATCATATAACGTGGAGGGAGGAGTATCACAGGCTTGTGGGTTTACCGTTGATCGCTGCACTTGGAACTGCACGCACTATGAAGTAATTGTGATGGTTGAAAGAGAGATTATTGTTGTGACCTGAAGAATCGTCGGATGGTCAACAACAAGCGGTCGGGTTTCAGTTTGACAGATTGCTGCGTGTTATGGCCGCCATTGCGGAGCCCTCAGGCGATGGAAGATAACAAGGCCCTCTTTCGAGAGTTGAGTCAGTTACATTCCTATATGTCAAGAGTCCGAACCCCCTCCTTTTGTCCTTCTTACTCTAAGTCTAGTCTTGTTCTGAGAGGAAGGCGACAAGAGGGATTGCAACTCGTAAGACCGTATCAAGACTCTGTGGGGAATCCACCCACCGATTCTGGGAGCCCTGCCGAAACTCATGAGAAGTTCTGCAGGCAGGGAACTGGGAAGTAAAAGTTTCGTTTTCCTTCTATAAGCCCAGTTATAACCACTATCTGTATTTCTTGATATGTTTGACTGCGTATATTGTCTGCATTCCTACTTTGACTTTCACGTTTAACGTTTATGACAAACTAGACTTAATTAAAGGAATGATTGTGCAAGTTGCGGTTTCAGTTTTGTTGGTTTGACTGAAAGCAGATTGTGGGGTTGCATTTGGGGGAAGGATGGAAGGAAGGCAGTATTGTATGTTTGACTGGGTCAACCAAAGGCTGGGAGAGTCTCCATAAGATTGGAGAGTCCAGTGCTATGTTTGCTTTTGATTGCCTGAAGGACCAGACAGGTTCCCATAAGATTGGGAGGTCTGTATGCTTTGACTTGTGAGGGCTACATGTGTTTGACTTTCAGGGGCCAAGCATGTTTCCATTAGATTGGATGACCTGGTTGCCTTATTTTCTTTGGGGTTTCTTATGCTTTGTTAGTTTGTAAAGAGGATTTGGGCACGTTCCATAAGATTGGATGACCCTAACTCTCTTTTGTTTTATTTCTGAGGAAGAAATTCAGGCAAAGGATTGAACATGTTCCCATAAGATTGGGTGGTCTAGTCTGGAGTCACGCACATACTGAAACACAAAGGCTAAAGTTGTTTATAATTTTATACCACTATTTATGAACAGGTTAGTCATACATTTTTCCATAAGATTGAATGGTCTGGCTGTAGCTTATCACCAACTAAAGAGAGTATGAATTAAGAATAAAATTGTGGTAAGAAGGGACATGCCGAATCTTGATAAAAGATGACCGGTTCGGTCATATGTTACCTTAAAAGACAAAGTGAAGACATATATATATATATAACTTGGATACTTAAATGGTTCAAGGCGACTAGGGTGGCCTAGTCACATGCCGAAAAAAAAAAAAAAGTTGTAGTGCCCTGTGTTTGTGTATATTATATGACTGAGCAGATTCTCATAAGATTGGGTGGTCTGGCTTTCTGCCTTATGTAAGCTGGGTACAAAGGGATAAATCATTGAGAGATCAGGAACTATTGTTTGATGAATTGATTTTGGGATGGTGAAAGTACTTACCTCTATGGTTTGGCCTGCATGAGACTGAGTGCGACTACTACTTAGTTTGAGTTTCAGTTGATAGGTAATTGCTTTAGTTGTTCGCCACGTGCTAAAGCTATAGGAGTTAACTTCAATTCCTGTATTTTTCTGAGCTAAGTTTTTTTTACTTAGGTCAATTTCTGCATTATTGGAATTTGTTATTTGTACTTGGTCTTGTATAAATCTTGGTAAGCCACTTTCTCTACGGGAAGCGCTGCCGAAATTTCTACAAAACCAAGGAGTTAGTAAGATTTTATCTTTTCAAAGTTCAATTTGTCTGACTTTTATGACTTAATAAAAATCTGAAGAGTCTCCTTTTTAAAGGGAGTGCTGCCCAAATTTTTGCTAATTTAAGGACAAGGGGCAGTCCAAAGAAGTAAGTTCATTGAATTTAACTTCTCTTTTGTTGAGAATTCAAAGATTCCTTATCAATCCTTGAGTAACTATCTCTCACACACAAGCAGATATTCTGCTGCAGGGAAATCAATACAACATTATTTTACTCACGCACGCATCTCTACAGACTAAGAACTACGAGATCACCTAATCAGAATTTCTTATTATAGTTTGAATTTTTTATTATTCATAAGAAATTATGAATAATAAAATTTTTTGATTAGGTGATCTCGTAGTTTTTAGTCTGTAGAGATGCGTGCATTAAACAAAATTAGACCTTCAAAAGTCAAAGTCATTTTAAATCTTGAACTTAGCTCTGTATAAATCTTGGAATAACACTTCCTCTACGGGAAGCGCTGCCGAAATTTCTGCAAATCTAAGAAGTTAGTTAAATTTTCTCTTAATTGAACTCAAGTCTTGTTTTTTAGTTCATATCTGATTTAGTATAAATATGAGAAGTCTACCTTTCTAAATGAAGTGTTGCCCAATTTTTTACTAATTCAGAGAGTTAGACAAATTTTGACTTTTCAGAGTTAGAGATTGTTTTTGTTTTCATATTTGAGTTATTATAAATTTTGAGAAGACACTTCTCCTACGGAAAGCGCTGCCGAAATTTTCTTAGTTTAGAGGAGTTATATTATATTTTGACAGGTGACAATTCTGGCAATCCACCCCGAATAGGGAAAATGTTGCCATAGGTCTGCCTTGTGTTGGGTACTGGCTTAGAGGAAGGTCTAAGCTTGGCTTGTAGAAGGGTCTTGGGTGAGAATGTGTTATGGAACTGTATTCTCCATACCCATACGATTTTAGCTTGGGGATTGATCTGTCTTGAGTTACACGTCTTCTTGATCGATTGATTCAGGATTTGGGCTAGATTCAACTTCATCCTACAAGGATCATCTTCTGTTATCACTGGTAACAAGTCAATCGCCGACTCGTCGGTTTACAATTCAACTCCAATCCATTCCCGCCGCTCAACCTAGAGACTTTAGCCTTGTGATTTGAACTGTTTTGTTGTATTTTCGCCCGGACTTTATCTGAATGGTCATTTAAAGAAAAGTATCGAGTATTTTATTTTGAGAGTTGCACAAAGAGTGAGGCTTGTATGGCTAAAAGCAAGGGGTGTGAGTGCAGGGAATGGTTGAAGTTGACCCCGTGTAGTGTATGAACTTTTTGGTTGAATCTTTGATGTGATTGCATGTATGTTTGGTGATGCGGACTTTGGATTTGACTGTCTGCTCTCACATACATATATATATGGATGAGAGGAGTCCCACTGTGACTGTGAGAAGTGATCGCCCTATATTAATAACCCTCTCTATATATGTGAATATATATGTCTTGAGTGTTTGGTGCGGCCTACAATGATCGCGCGTAAGGGTTAAACATATTATAATTCGAGGGAAATGAGACTTTCCTTTTTAGTTCTTACTTTTTAGAATTTCTATGGTTGGACGTTGTAGTCCGTGACAACCGTCAAAGTCAAACCCCTTGATTTTTCTCTAGGCCCTGGATGATAGAGCTGGTCTCCAGGGCAATAAGAGACGGTTGTCACTACAAGTATGAACCTGTGTACCACCCACTCTTCGCAGGGTGCAGAAGAGGGTGTGGTTCTCAACCGCACTTGGCGGTTGTTCAGGGTCGAGAGATCAATCCCTCAAGGCGCGTGTCAGCCGATACTTGAATGTCGAATGCGACCCTCGAGATTAACGAGGAACGAGTGTATGGGTACTACATAGTACGTCATCATTGCGATTACTTGTGTATGGTTGCATTGCAAGTCGATATAAGATTAGCCTCTGCGCCCCCGTGATTTTATACTAAGTCTTGTGCACGACGCCTATCCGATTTCCGCATCGGAGAGTTATGGGATAGCTACTAAGAAACTAGGAGTGTTGTCGTGTTGTTTGTTCAGTGTCGTTCTGTATATGTATATGTACGAGCGTGTGTGTGTGTGTTTATTTTTATGTTCTTTATAGTGGTGTGCGCGTGGCGTGTGGGATGCATCCTAGTCGACCGGCGAGAAGTCGCTCTTGGGACCTCAGGCCCTCAAGATGCCGGTTCGCGTTCGTGTTCGATAGAGGCGTAAATATCGCGCGTGCCCCCTATGCTACAGCGAACGAGAAACGCCCTCGACTGGTCCACCTCTGTGATTGCAACTGATCAACTTTCGTACTGTGGACTTGTACCTCGGCGGGGATACGCACACCGAAGGGAGGTGACAACTCTCGTAAGGTGGAGGTAAGTCGTGCCTCACGTAGGCCCTATCCTGTCATAGGGGTTCGCGAGAGGTATGGCTGGCGCACTCGGCCGGAGCGGCTTGCGGAAGCTCCATATGTATTCACGACGAGGATCGGACCAACTCCTGTGTGACGTGGCCGGGAGGGTCCCGCCCCGCCTTACTCGGTGCCGGACCGATGCGCTCGACAACGAGCTCCACTAAAATAGCCCAGATTGATGTATTCATCCGCTTCGATCCGATCAAGGAAGTAGGCTTACAATGGTTTACCCATAGTTAGCTGTTGGACCTACAAACTGCCAAGATTAAGTCAAACGAGGCATAGACAGAACGAGATGTGCAGAAAACTTTGTGTGCCCTTCTTCGTAATGGTATGGGAACAAAGGGTCGGAACTGGGAGCAACAATTGTGAGAGCGACTGTAATCGTAATTGGTCAGGGGTATACAGTCGAAATGACGACGATGGATCCGGTGAAAGCAGTCTATGAGAAAAACAAGATTTGAAATCAATGTCAAAGGGCAGCCGACCTGGATCTGCAGTTCGTAAAGTGAATGGGCTAACCTGAGCCACGGTAAAACCGGAGAAAAAACAAGCGATCTGGAACCTAATCATGGGGGTGGGGGGTAGAAGCTGGTTGGACATCATCTGTGTGCAGGAGACTTATCTTATGGACTCCCCAGAACACAACAACATTCACAAATTGGTCTGGCCACATAAAGCTTTCAAAACACATGCCCCAAAACCCGACAGTGCAAGGGTTGCCATTTGGCTCCCCCCAAAGTCTCGGGCAGACACCATCCATTGGGTAGTGGACCAAGAGGAAGGAAGATGGGTATCGATTCTTATGAGGATAAAACTTGAAGTGGTATGTATTAGCAGTATTTACTCCCCCAACAGGGTGGGGGAAAGGAGGTGTTTCTTTGAGAGGATAAAATCGCAGATCCCGACGTGGATCCCGGTCATAATCGCGGAATACTACAACGCGATGGATGGACAGATGGCGAACGCCGTCCCCTGCCCCTCCTTACAGTGAGGAAGTTGAATGAATGATCCAAAACCTATGTTTATCACTGAAGCTTTTCGACACTTTCTGGAAGCTTTACCCAGATACGAGGTACTACTCCTGCCTTCGAAAGGAAGGAACAAAGGGTCAATCCAAATCTATGATTGACCTAATTCTTATCTCAGAGGACTCGCAGGGCTCGCTGCTCTCAGCAACCATTTTACCACAGAGCCCATACCTTAGGGCTGGATCACAAGATGTGTACAACTACCTTAACATTTCGCAAGAAACCAGATCAGGTACTGGGTTTTACAAACTAATGTTTCTCTTCTTGAACAAAAGTCATTCCTAGAGTATAAAAAAGATTGTCGGGCATTCTGACACACCCAGAAACAACACATACCACAAAAAATCGACTGGTTTAATAATGGTTTGTCTTTTTTTCAACAAGAAGTGCAAAAAATATTCCTCACAATTAGCGCCCCGCAGATATGAATGCGGCGTAAAGATACTTCAACAAATTCAACAACCTAAACTCGAACAGCAAGCACTCCATATATGGCGGGTACACTTTCGAACCATCAAACATATACCCAAGTCCTACGACAACAATTGCAGACCTTTGTCGCCTAACGATGGGAAGGAATGCAAATCAGAGCAAGAATGTCACACTACCAAACTGAAGGCACAATGAACACTAAATTTTTTAGCCTGGCCCGTATATGTATACGAAGGATGTGCATCAAGGCCCTGTACGATCCAAAGCAAGGGTAGCATCCTCCACTCCACAGTGTACACAGATAGCGCGGTCCTTCTTCACGAACCTCTTTACATCCAGATGGTCACAGCGGGACAAGCGATTAAGTGAGGAAGAGGTTGCGAACTTCCTACAACCATCGAAAAAAGAATTATTCGAACAAGAGAAAACACAACTCGACCACCCGGTATTCAAGGAGGAAATCTGAACCGCTTTGCTGCAAATGGAGGAGGAAAAAGCGTCGGGCCTAGACAATTTCCCAAAAGAGTTATGGGAAATATTTTGGGACATGATGGCCCCAAACCTTATGAAGTACTACGAGCAGGTGTGGGAATCCGGGTGCACAGAGGAGTTAGTTGGACCTCACCTTGTTGCACAAAAAAAAAAACAAATGAAGGAATTATCGCCCAATAACCCTGCTTACGATTGTGTACAAGATGTTAGCAAGGGCCCTTGAAAACCGCCTGATCCCTATCCTGGAAACCCTCATTCATCCCACTCAAATGAGGTTCAACAAAAGGCGAAAAATTCATGACAGCATTCTCTTGATAAATGAGTTCCTCAGACTAATAAAACAGAATGAATGCAATGCAACTGTAATTTTGATAGGTTTTGAGAAAGCATATGATCACGTGGATTGTTTTTTTCTGGATAAATGTATGGAAAAAATAAACTTCGGTCCACATTTCCGAAGATGGACCGCAATTCTGCACCAAAACGCCACCGCGAGAGTTCAGGTAAATGGAATGCTGACCCCAGAAATCCATCTGCTGAGATCAGTCCGCCAATGAGACCCGCTAGCCCCCTTCCTCTTCATTATCGTAATGGAAGCACTGACCGAGAACCTCCGCACAAATAAGGATTTGTGAAAACTCCAGATTTCTGCCATAGTCTGCTCTATGTTCGCTGATGACCTGACTGTCATGGTGGATGCTTCTCCTACAAATATGAAAGAGATCAGAAACCTCATGGAGCGGTTCACAGTCGTGTCTGACATGACAGTCGATTGGGGAACCAAGACCTTCGGTTGGTGGATTCACCACCAAGGGGTGCGCCCTCCCGAGCAGTCGCAAGTTAAATCGCTACGCATGGAGGCTCCGATCCGGGTTTTGGGCATCATGATGACTGCCTTTGGTAGTCCAACATCGAATGATGACTGGAGCTTGAAGCCCGCGCTGGAAAAGATCGCCCACAAGAATGATAAGCGAACATCGTTGATGGGTAGAACCTTGGCCATCAACAATGTTGTATTGGCCTCATTGTCGTATAAATCTGCGATATGGGCCCTTAGCAAAGACGTTGTCTAAGCAAGAGACAGGTTAACGCGCTGCTCTGGAGAGGCGACAACACTCTGTCTAATGTGATTAGTCGAGTCGACTGGTCGGTCGTTATCCAGCCGAGCGACAAAGGGGGTCTAGGAATCCTGGACCCTTTTATCCAGGTTACGTCATTGACTGTCCAATGGGTCAGGCGGTTGCTATTCACCCCCCATCTCCCATGGGCGGCCTTGGCCCTTGAACAAATCGCACGATCCGCCCCCCAGACCCCTTGTGAGGTCCACCCCTTGACCTGGCTTCAAAGGAACAAAGAAAAAGGGGCCGCCAGGCGAGACTTGGCTGGAGACGAATTCTGAATTAGAGCCCTTCGCGCGTGGTGCCAACCCCCCCTTCCAGACAAGGGTAGGCCGTCCAAGTGGGAGAAGGTGGTGAGACAACCTCTCTTCGGGAATATACACATTACTGGTCGGTACGGGAGGGTATACCACAGTTCGGACCTCTTGTGGAACAACTGGGTCAAAAGGGGGTTGATAAGAATCAGAGACATATGAGACATGGAGGAAAAAAATTGGCAAACAGAACAAAAGTTGAAACCTTTCTAAAACATTGCCATCACGTGGGGAAGAGCTTGGAGGAATTGGTCTTTCCGTACCCCTGGATTGGGTGCGCATCTTGCGCAAAGGACCGTATCTACAAGAGGGAAACTAGGTGGCTATCCTGAGTGCTCCAGAAAGCGTGGGGAACGTGGTGGTGGTACACACACATGAAGCACTGGTGAATCTCTTCCATCGGGAACATCACAATAGGTTTAAGCGGCATCAACCTGATGTGATGAGATGGTGGAAAAGACAGATATGCACCGCATCCGGGTACTCCATTCATAGGAGGACTGGTTCACTTTCCTCCCTGAAACCCCACTTGCTGATCTCTCTTTCGATCTGGAGGAATGGCAATGAAATCCGGCAAGTAAAACGGGGGTAAATGTGAAATCTGCCTACCGCCTCCTGAGACCAAGGATATATGTGAAAGACATTGTGAAAGAGCGATGGCCAACCCGTATGAATGTGGGAAGGGATGCAGTTCGACCCATCCAATGGTTTAAGCCCATGAGATCCAAACCGGCGAAACTGACCTCGCTGCACTGGCAGATAGAGCACCGCTGCCTCCCTACAAATAATTGGTTAATAGATCGAACCTACCCAAAACAAAAGGGCTTAGCGTTGCCATGGTGTCACTCCTGTTCGGCCTCCTTTCCTCACCGTAAGATCGCAGAAACCATAGAGCACATATTTTTGCAATGCCAGGGGGCGATTCTGACATGGCGATGGCGGGACAGGATTTGGCGACAGCTCGACACTACATCCACATGGCCATGGGACTGGAGAGCTCTCTTATGTGAAGCCTGGTCTTCTCCCATGGACTGTCCTTTCAAAAATAATATGTTCAGGACAGGGAGGAGAGCTGTCATCTGGGCCCTTTGGCGGAAAAGGTGCATACACAAGATTGAAGGAGTCAGAATAGAGGGGGAACAGGTCACCGAAATGGTTTAAGCAATATATTCAGGAAGAGATCATGGCACAGTGGCAAAGTGGGAAAGCAAAACTGGATCTGTTTCAAACGAAAAAAGACATACTGCAAGTCATCAAACAGTTTCCCAGAGAACGGCTGGGGAGGGATGGCAGGACTGTCACTTGTGAAAATCAGGGAGGATACTGTAAGGCTATTCGCACCGACATCAGGCCGCCAGATATTGTCCAATGTAATCCCGGCGCAACAGGTCTTCGAAGAAAACGAATGCACAAGCACTACCGCGGCCTTTGTTTCCATAGATCTTGAAAAAACGTACGACCAAGTCCGATGGGAGTTCCTGCTGTAGGGAATGGCACAAAGGGGGATAGTTTTTTTTTTTTTTTTTTTTTGTGGCTGGGTTGAGAGCCTGTTGACGGGGGCAACAACGGTGATGCAAGTCAATGGCATCCGATCGGACAAGCTCAAAGTCACTTGATCAGTCAGGCAAGGTTGCCCGTTATCCTCTGCCCTTTACGCAATCTACATCAACTCCATGCATGATATCCTGAGGGCAGATGATAGGCTGACGGTCTTAAAGGCCGGACGGACAATGGAGCTGCAATCCATGGCGTTTGCAGATGACTCAGGAGCAGTGCTCCCCCTGACAACCAAGCAGCTGGCCTGTCTTAAGGACGACCTCCAAGTATTTTGTAAGTACTCTGGAGCGCAGGTCAACTGGCAGAAGTCAAAAGCTATCCTACTGCCAGAGGTCGACCCACTGGAGGGATGAGACATCCACACAGTAACTGAAGGAGAACGAATGGCCTTCTTAGGGGCGAACCTGATGCTGAGCTACGACAGGGTCAAACAGATGGGGGTCCGAGCCACTTCGGCAGTGGCCCAACTCAAAGCACGGAGTGTGAGGAGGGCATGGGTGTCTTTGGGAAGGCCCTTGTCATTGAGAACTCAGTGCTGGCAACTTTGTGGTATGCAGACGCTGTGCATATGCCATGCAAGTGCACCTTCATATACAGCAGAAAGGCGATCCATGCACACTTATGGTCGAACAACGTGCAGGCGGACAACTCCATCATATGTAGAGTGGCCTGGAACAAGCTCATGCAACCAAGGCGCTTTGGAGGCCTGGGACTGTTGGATCCGTGGAGGCAGATAATTGCTCTGCCGATGCGCCAGTTGGTATGGCACCTGCTTGGCACAGTGGGGGGAGCATGGCAAGAAATCACCAGGACCGACCTGGCATATGCACCCCAGGTGGATCTGTTTCTCCTCTGCCACACAGCAATGGGCCACATTTGACAGGACACGCTATGAACCCACCTGCCGCTGTGGAAAAAGGCACGATTCAGCTGCCACCTGCCGGAAACAACGGATGCAGTTTACAACCAGCTGCTGTTCGACAACAGATTCATCTGTAACGAGGCCGGCAAACCCTTCCCGTGGCACGGCCCACGAGGAGCACATGGGTGGAAATGGGCAGAGCAGGGCATTTACAAAGTGGACCATCTATGGGATGAAGATTGGAAGGATTGCGCCCTGATGACGACGTGCTGGAATTGCTGCACGAGCGCATGAGAAGAAGGCAAAGACTTAGACAATTGCGGGAAGCCATCCCCCCCCAGTGGACTGAGATGTTAAGAAGAGATAAAATAGGTCCAGCTCCTGGGGAATGGCTGAAGGTGAGAGGAAGCCTGAGGCCGGACAGAGTTTACAAGGTTGAGCAAGTGTTGGCAGACGGTAACCTGGAAGTGACGGGATGTAAAGTGGACTCGGGCTATGAAGGACAGGGGGACCCCAGCAGGAATGTGGTGAGCCAGAGAGGAACCCTCGGAAATGATAGGTAGGTCCATGATGCGAACAGTGGCAGTGTGTGAAGGGGGGCCGAAGGGGAAAGGACAGTACCTGCCGTCCCGAATTGCGGCTCGAAGACGGGACCTGGTCTGGGACACGGTGGAGTGGGAGTGGTCGGCTCAAAGGTTGCAGAGAAAGGCAGTGCAGCTTTACCACGAAGAACATATACAATTCTTTAGTGGACCCTGTGGACATCTGGAGAATTGAAAAGTTGATGGGCCAAGAGGGACTGAATCCCGAATGCCTATGTCAGCAGATGGACTCGCCGCAGATGGAATGAGCAAAGTGCTGCCCTTCCAGACCAGAAGCACGCGGGCCTGCTGTGGCAGCTGTGCCACCTGGCAATCCCAACAGCACAATCATTAGCAACAGGAAGTCAGCATAAGGATCAGTCATGTGCTGCGGGGTGCGGGCAGGTGGAGAACATCCCTCGTCTATTTGTCAGATGTCCAGTAGCCCAGGCCTTCTGGGAATGGTGGGCGCAGGAGATGGAGGACAAAACCGCTCTGGGAGTCACGGATGTGGATGATGCAGCTATCCTCCTTGGTGCTTTGATGAAGGTGGATCGATCACAGCCAGAGGACCTGATGGCTTCAGAGATTATCCGGGCGGGCGGTACTGTGGGCTCTGTGGACTTTGAGGAATGAGCGATGTAGACAGGGAACTGCACCGCAGCTGCGGACATATCAAGAAAGAGTGCTGGAGAACATCATAATCGCACTCTCGGCAGATCTGCACCGATGCACGTGTAGGGGTGAACAGAAAGAGAGAGGACTTTGGGCAAGATGGGAGCCGTACCCGCAGCTGCTCACTCGCCACCCCCAGACGGGCCTAATGCAGCTACGCCCAGCGTTGCTGGGTCAAATGCCTGAGGCCGACCCAGAGGGGGAAGCAGGGGATGAATAGGAAGACGAGGAACAGATCATCATGAAAGGAGCTGGTGTGTAATATAGCCACGTTTTTTGGGGTGGGTAGAATGGAAAGGAGAGCGACTGTGAGAAAGGTAGATGTACAATAGGTAGAGGTAGGTATATACCGTAGAAGACATCATAGTCTTAGGCAGGGGGGGGTTGGGGAAGGGAAGAACCTGTTTAGAGTGGGATTTTGTATTGAAACGCAAAAAACATAGGAAGCTGTTGGAGACGGGAACAGGGGATGGGACGCATGGCGGAACAGAAACAGGAACGTGCACTAAAATTAGAAACGAGTTTCTTGTCGGTAGGATAATAACAGGCTTGCAATACAATTTAGGCAAAGGGTACAGACAATTGGATGGGGCCTTAAGGATGGTGAAGGTTGTGAAAGGCTCACATAGGAATAGGGTAGGCTGCATGTGCGAGGTAGACTTCTGCAGGATTGCAGTAGGCAGATACTAGTCAAGGCTGGATTGATATGCAAACAGTTGACAAGTGGCAAGCGGCCTCAGGGACTGCCCTGAACGCCCCCCCCCCTC
>BFEA01000025.1:5345191-5375843 GCA_003427395.1 Chara braunii | reverse complement strand
TGCTCATACCCTTCTCCACAAAATGGGTCCCCGACTTGCATCCTCCTCCCGTTTACTTTAGGACCCTCCTCGACGTCCTCCCCCTCCACAACCACGGTAACACCGGCAAACTTACCTTGCATACTCAGCCTATCCCGGGGCTAGGGCCCACTTACACGAAGCGATATTGACCGTAGATACCAAATATTGACCGTAGATAGACCGTAGATAGCAAATATTGACCGTAGACAGCAAAGATCAACGGCCAGGATCTCTTAATCCGTGCAAGTGAGACCTTGCACCCGGTAACTCTACTTCTGCTTCGTCTATCGCCGCATCTCATCCTGATCGACCCCAATCCCAATCCTCCCATCCTCCGGATCCCGCATCCTACTCCCCCCCCTTCGTCCTTCTCCTCCTGATACTCCAGCCCCTCAAGATTTCGACGGCGACCTTCTGCTCCCTTCTTATGGGTGGCAGAGTACGGTGGGCCGATCTTCCCTGCCTCACCAGACACTTGACCTCCCCCTACGGTAGCGTTCCTTTTCCCCCTGCCTCTCCGCATTCACGGCATGATCCCGCCTACTCCTTCCGACAGCGGCCGTGCACAAGTTCTGTCCCACTTGCAACATAGCAGCCCCACAAAAATTGGAGTTGCAGTCCTCGACGAATTGCTGGAGGGAGGGAGAGATTTAGCCGGAGGGAAACGGGGGGGGGGGGGGGGGGGGTACACTTCGCCACGCCGGGCGAACTCACCTATGTCGTTCTCGGGCCGAGTGTGAACGCACAACACTGCTCTGAGAGAGAGAGAGAGAGAGAGAGAGAGAGAGAGAAGGTGCATTTCACTACGCCGCGCGAACTCACCTACTTACTTATTGGGCCGATTGTGAATGGAAATCTCCTCTTCTTTAGGCACAGCACACCTGGCTGCCACAGACACACACACACACACACACACACACAGAGAGAGAGAGAGAGAGAGAGAGAGAGAGAGAGAGAGAGAGAGAGGCTGCACTTTCACACGCCCGTTTGCACGAAGCTCGTACTCTCCTCCGCCCGCCTATTCCTTTCCGGGCAATACCGACTAGAACCGAAAACGCCAACGGCGCTGCGCAGGTACAAGGCAATGCACCTAATGGCCTGCGTTCGAATCCTTATCTGGGGCGCCTTCGTTTGGGCCTGTTCCGCCATGCCACTAACGAAACGTAAACCTGAAAAAGCTGTGTATCTAGGGCCTCGCCCATTCGCTGGGCGCGCGCTTGCCGGAAAACGGTTTGAATCGACAGCATGAAGGAATTGTTTTACGTCAATTTTTCGTCCAAACGGTTATGGGCCCCTTCGGCCGAAAAAAAAAAATCAGCAGAAATTTGGATTCAGTCAGTCGGAATTTGGCCTCGCCGAATTAATGTCGAAAACACTTTGACAATCGTCAGAGAAGTGGTTTCCACAGACATGGGTGTAGAACGGCCCGCCTGCAGCGGGTCGAGTTTCAACAACTCGGAAACAAGGTTGTGAAGGATGTGAAGGATGTGCCGATTTCGTCAACATCTATCAGGGCCCGGGTACTGGTGCTCCCTCAACATCCCGTGTCTTCTTCTTCTTCTTCTTTTTCTTCTTCCTTTTTCTAACAACGAAAGTTTGCCTATCCTGGGTCTTCCACATTCTCGGAAACAAGGTTGTGAAGGATGTGCGGATTTCGTCAACATCTATCAGGGCCCGGGTACTGGTGTGCGGATTTCGTCAACATCTATCAGGGCCCGGGTACTGGTGCTGCCTCAACATCCCGTGTCTTCTTCTTCTTCTTCTTTTTCCTTTTCCTTTTTCTAACAACGAAAGTTTGCTTATCCTGGGTCTTCGCATGTGGTGTGGCGAAGGCGGTCTTTGTGTCGAAACCGTGAGTGTCGAAAATGGTCTGACAGTTGGCGAATATTTCACCGTTTCGACACTGGTGTGGCGAGGCCCTTAGAGGCTCGCCACACAGGCTGTCGAAAACCAGGTTTTCGACAATTTTGCATGGCCACACAGACTTTCGAAGAATTGCGGCTCAAAAAAATTTCAACAGGTGTCAGAATGGTACGCTCTACAGCCACCGTCCCCCATCCTGCAGGAGACGGAAATTCGAAAGTGCCCCACCTGCCTTTCAAGAATTGCGTTCGAATTTGCGTTGTCAGGGACTGTTCCGTGATGGCCATGCCCTGTGGAAAGGCGGAGTCCATTTGGCCATGACCAAAAACCTTGCCCCTCAACAGCCTGTGTGGCGAAGGGGGGGTAAACTGTTGACCGCCAACTTTCGTTTTTTTTCTGACAGCTGTCGCACCTCAAAGAGTTTCAACAGCCTGTGTGGCGAGCCTCTTAGATCAATGTTGTGTTGGGGCCTCGCCACACCACTCCCTAGTTCACAAAAGTTTGATGTTGTGTTGGGGTCTCGCCACACCACTTCCGAGTTTCAGAAAAAAAATTGGGAGTGCTCCCCAACGTGAAATTCCGCTTGGACCAATGGGCCTATGTCAGTCGGTACACCCATGAACTATTGACATGCAGATCCCAGTTCGAAACCAGATGCAACCAGATGTCTAAAATAAAATTATCATTCTGAATCTCAAGGCCGTCACCCTGTAAACCACCAGTACCTCCGAGCCTGTTTTTGCCGACCCTGAATTTCACTGCATTCCGATTTTGCAGAGCCTGGGTCCCACTCCATTTCTTTATGGTACTCTCACGGGGAGAAAAAAAAAAGGAAAAACAAAAAGAAAAGTTGCGGCCGTGAAACTCACAAAAAAAGAAAATGAAACAATGCTCTGGCTGTGATTGCAGTTGTGTACATTCTTGGAAGTGGTAGTGTGAGTGTGCCCTCAGTGAGGGCATCTCAGCCCCTTCAGGTTGTCAGATTCCAAAAACACACACAAAACACGTATTTCGATGTGATACGTCCTCTAAGGGGCTCGCCACACCAGCTGTCGAAAATGGGATTTCGACAGTTCCTCTTCGCCACACAGCCCGTCGAAATCAGGGAAGGTGCTTCGACACCTCCTTTCGAAGGAGGTCGCGTGTCCAGCCTGCAACATAGGCATTTTCGACAGTCCACCGCCGACCTATCGAGTTCTCCTCGAAGATTGTTGAGCGGGACTGTGGTCGGGCTGGAGAAACGCTTGTCCTATACTCATGCGGGTTTGTCTCTTCTGCACTTGAATTCGCGAGCCCTTCACCTCGACAGTGCTGTGTGGCCGAGGGGGGGGTTCTGTCGAAACTCTACCTTTCGAGTTTTCGACGACAACTTTCGAAAAAATGCACTTTCGACAGCTGGTGTGGCGAGCCCCTAAGTGCCAGTGTGATGAGGGTTACAATCCTCTGAGGGAACACAGTCCGAGCAGATCATGGATTCAGATTGTCAGATTCCAGAAATGAGAAAAAAAAAAAAAAACGGAAACAAGGATTCGGCTGTGAAAATGGCAAACACAGCCAGAGCAGATCACGGATTCCGCCCTGCCTCGTTGGCAGAGGACTCATAACAAACAAACCAGAAATAAAAAAAAAAAGAAAACAACAAGTTTCAGAATGTGACCGTCTTTGCTGTAGGATGCATTCTGTAGAGGAAGACTGTGAGCACGGCCTCCTAGACTACCCGACATCATTGCAGTACAGAAGCTTTTTTTTTTTTCCTTTTGATCTTAGCCAAAAGGCCGAGAAAGGTATTCCTTTTCCTTTCACACGCGGGCAAAAGAAAACTAAGATTTATGGGACTCGCCGACCCTGGGTCCCACCACCGATTTCTTCGGGGACAGACCATTACATTGTAATTTCCCAACACTGGCAAAGGTACTAAGAAAAAAAAAAGAAAAAAAATCCGCTCGAGAGTGCCTTTAGCCACACTGCACTGTAGAACCGCCAGCAGATGATGAGCTTTTTGGGGTGATGTTTTTTCTGCTGCTTGAATCTGGACTACCCCTGTAGTATTGTTCTGAAGGGTGGCGTAGATTCTGCCAAAGGCTGTTATTTCTAGCCTTGGACCTGCAGAGACTGACCTATTCTTTTGCTATATTAGTCTGGTCCTATGGTAAACTGCGACAGAGAAGACCCCTGATGGTCTTGGTGCGGCGACCAGGTAAAACCGTTTGGGGCACGCGGATTTCCGTCCACACAGACCGGAGTTACTTCATGTTTTTTCATTTGAAACTCCACAGTCGCGTTTGGGTTTTTTACCTTCGTTTACCATTGTCTCCTTTTCTCAGATCCTGTCAGGGTTTTGCCGATGTTCAGTTTCTTTCCTTCCATCTCAGGCATCCTCTTCTCTTGCTTCTCCTTTCCCCATCTCCTTCTTCGGGGCTCGTTCGACACTCCTCGGGCGCGGAAAGTCCCCGAGGAATTGTTCGTTCCACTTATCCTCGGGGTTGCAGTCGGAAAAAAAAAAGTGAAAACACTCCGAAGGAAATTCCTCGGGCTCCGAGGATTCCCCAGCCATTTCTCCCTTTTGCCCAAGGGACCTCACGAGGTCCCTTGGGCAAAAGGAATCCGCGTTTTACGGAGAGGAGCGGGCACACGCGTAGAGAGACGTTACAACCGAGAATCTGGATCGTGGCGGCACCCTATTGGCTGAAGGCCTTAAGCACATTTGTTTTTGTTTTTTTTCCTTTTTTCTTTTCTGACATCGCTCCAAGGACACGTCCTCGGGCAACGTCCCCGAGGACAGGTGGAACGAAGGGCCCAAATTTCCTTTTGACTAAAAGGAATTTTTCCTCGGGCTCCGAGGACGCCCCAAGGAGTGTCGAACGAGCCCCTTCTTCTCCTTCTTCGGGGCTCGTTCGACACTCCTCGGGCACGTAAAGTCCCCGAGGAATTGTTCGTTCCACCTATCCTCGGGGATGCAGTCGGAAAAAAAAAAAGTGAAAACACTCCGAAGGAAATTCCTTGGGCTCCGAGGATTCCCCAGCCATTTCGTCCTTTTGCCCAAGGGACCTCACGAGGTCCCTTGGGCAAAAGGAATCCGCGTTTCACGGAGAGGAGCGGGCACATGGGTAGAGAGACGTTACAACCGAGAATCTGGATCATGGCGGCACCCTATTGGCTGAAGGCCTCAAACACATTTGATTTTTTTTTATTTTTTATTTTTTCTTGTCTGACATTGTTCGAAGGAAATGTCCTCGGGCGACGTCCCCGAGGACAGGTGGAACGATGGCGGGAATTTCCTTGAAAACCCCCAAGGAAACTTCCTTCGGCCCCAAGGACGCCCCAAGGAGTGTCTAACGAGCCCCGTCTTCTTCTTCATCGTCGTCGTCGTTGTCGTCTTCTCTCCCCTCTTCCCTCTTACTCGTTTTTTTTTCTACGTCATTTTCATCTGTGGATACATTGTATGAGGTCTTGAAGTCAGGTCTTGTGAATGTCATTGATGTCAGCAAGAATCAACACTCTCGAAGTCTGGGGGCCTTGCCACACCACTGTCGAAAGGCAAAACAAATCAACGATTGTCATAATAAATTTGACAGCCTCCCTTCGACAGTTTCGCGTTTTTTAGCCACACAGCACTGTAGATTGGACGCACTTGTGAATGCAAGATGGAAATAGACGAAGGCGCCTGAGGGTACCCTTTGACAGTTTGCCCGCCTTTAGCCTCACAACACTGTAGAATGGACGCAATTGTGAATGCAAGATGGAAAAAGACGAACCGTTACGTGCCTGAGGGTACGACAAGCATTAGTCCATCTCGGGCCTCGGTACCACCTGCGCAATTTCGTTGCAGGAGGCTACCACGAAGTGACTGGCGGGTGTCTAGGGACCATCGATTGTGTCAATCCATGGTCCTTAGGCACCCGCCATTCTACAACGAAAATGCTCAGGTGGGACCGAGCCCTCGACCTCACGCCCACTCACCAAATTCTGAAGAGAAGTCAATGGCGCAACTGAGGACTGTCGAAAGCATTGGAGTAGCAGGGTGGGGATTCGACAAGTTTCGACAGGAGGTGTCTAGAAGTGTAGCGGACCCACCGGGAAGGTGCTCCGCCTGGGATAGTGATGGAGATGGAGGATGAGGGAGGAGCGAGATGGCACAGCGCAGCTCCCACGCAAGACTCCAACGCACGTACTCCAAACCGTGCAAGTGTAGAATGAATCCGAAAAACAGACAATGGTTGGGGTATACCCCAGCGGACTGACGGACTGGACTGGACTGGCTGGTACCGACAGAGGTACCGGCCTAGACTGGACTGTACTGCCCCCGAATAGAACACAGGCCTGTGAGAACAGGCCAAGGGGTTGGTCTCACAGTCCAACCAGAGGTCCGCTACACGATCCTCGGCCTGTGATGGATCGCCTAGATACAAACACGCTTCCGCCAAGAAGCGGAACTCTACCAAAGAAAAGAAAACCTGAGTAGTCTAGGATGCGGAGCGAGCTCCATGCTGAGTCCATGCGATGCAACCTAGGCTAGAAAATGTTACAAAACAACAATGCCACAACTAACAGCCTAAGTAAAAGTAGAAGCAACTAACTAGCATACATGTCCTAGGAAAGTAGAAGCAACTAACTAGCATACATGTCCTAGGAAAGCAGAAGCAACTAACTAGCATACATGTCCTAGGAAGGCAAAAAGTAGTGACAACTAAATCCTAGAATGTTGGAGGCAGTAGCCTCAGTCTGGGGACAATTGACTAGTGTATAAGTCCTAAGAACAGCAAAAGCAGAACAGTTAAATCCTAGAAATGTCAGAGGCAGTAGCCTCAGTCTGAGAGCAACAAGCAACAACAAGTCAACCATATGTCACAGGAGGAGTGTGTCGCAAACCAAAGGGTGGGATGGTCTCTGAGGGTGGCGAATGCAGCCTAGGGGTCGAAACTCCTAAGGGCATCCACACATAGATAACAAGGAGACACATGTCATCAGGCTCAATGAGGGTAGGGAACTGGGAGCGAATAAAAACCAATGACCCTAACAGATAGACCATCAGGGCGGGTAAAGCTCGACTAAGGGGTAACCGCTATAGGGTCGACCGTGCAAGGGAACAAGGGAGCCTGGTATACTGGGCGCACCTAGATGAAGCATGCGGGGCTGCCTAACTAGGGCGTGAGGCCGACAGAGGGTAGAAGGGTGATGGGTAAGGGAATCATGCAAATAACTCCGAAAGTGAGGGAGGTCGGAGCTAGATCCGTAAGATGGGAAGCCAGGGCAACACTACGGTCCCGATGCCTATGCGTATACCAAGGGAGAGCCCAACTCAGAGGAACCCGGCTAAAAGGAGACCATCATGCGACACAAGCAGGGTATTGTACAGGGTAAAGTGGTAAGAGAGTGATGACGTCTGAAGTAGGCAGAGCTGATCGTGACGAAGTCCATGAAGCTGTCGATGACGTCCACGATGAGAAGTCAAGAATGCCGTCGAGGAAGAGCCGCAACGTCGACGAGCTGAAGTAGCAAAACTGGAGTGGGAAGTCAAGGACGTGGGAAGGTAAGTCAGAGTCAATCGTCGTATCGAGCAGGACGACGACGAGTGCGTTGTGGACGCTCAGAAGCATCGGGCTGTTGCTGAAGGTCTGCCTCAGATGGAGCAGGCTCGACTTCAGCGGTCTCCTCAACCGGGGCAGAAGGAGGAGGGTCAGTGGGTTGAGGAGGAGCAGTGAACTCAGCACGACGAGCACGGTCATAGGCACGCACCAACATGCGAGCGTACTGCAAGTGCTCGATGGGCTCCCAGGTGGCCTCCTCATCAGGGTAACCCTTCCAACGTATGAGATACTCGATGTGGGGAGGGTTGTCGTCGGTGACTCGACGACCAATGATGTCTGAAACGAGGAACTCCTCGTGGCCGTCCACCATGATGGGTGGAGGGCGCTCGTATGGTCGTCCAGCGAAACGCTCAAACGATCTGTGGTAAGGATGCAGTAACGAGACGTGGTAGACATCATGCACACGAGCCTGGCGTAGGTAGTCGGGCAGCTTCACACGAAAGCTGACCGGGCTAGATGCCATATCAGAACCGACGGCCTGGAGGATGCGGCATGGGCCAAAGAAGCGACGCCGAAACTTGCGAAGCGTGTCCGCTTCGAGCTGTAAGTGGCGGGCGTCGATAAGCACAKCATCACCGACTTTGAATGGATGATCCATCCTCGATCGGTTCGCACGTGCTGCCATGCGAGTCTGGGAAGCGGCTATGTGCTCATGTGCGGTCTTCATGATCGACGTCATGTGTGCAACCCAATCATCCAGTGCGGGACAACTGGTGTCGGGGTGCATCTGTGACGGTCGAAGGAAGTCCGCGGGAGCACGAGGGTCATAGCCGAGGTCGCAATAGTAAGGCGACATCCCCGTGGCTGGCGAGACGGCGTGGTTGTAGGCTATCTCCGTGTGGGCAAGATGAAGATCCCACTGCTGGTCGTCACGAACAATCTTTCGGAGAATATCTCCAAGAGTCCTGTTCGTGATCTCGGTCTGACCATCAGTCTGAGGATGGTAAGACGAGGAGAAGCGGAGCTGAGTGCCATAAACCTTGTGGAGCCGTCGCCAGAATCGGTTGGTAAAGCGCGGGTCACGGTCAGATATGATGCTCAGAGGTAAACCGTGGTCACGCATGACTCGGTCAAACACGATGTCGGCGACCTCACGTGCATTGATGGCATAGCGGCACGGAACAAAGCATGCACGCTTCGTGAAGCGGTCGACGACGACCAGGATAGCATCATGACCGCGAGGGGTCAGAGGACGAAGGGGACCGATAAAGTCCATCGAGATGAACTGCCAACGACCCTCAGGGATGGGAAGAGGCTGGAGCAAACCATAAGGCAGGTGGTTCGCACTGTTCACCTCTTGACAGGTGGGACACTCTGCGACGTAGTCCTTCACAAAGTCCTTGCGCTTTGGCCAGACGTACAGGCGGCTCACACGAGCCAACGTCTTGTGGAAGCCCATATGACCGGCGGCTGCCTGGTCATGGAACTCTGCTACTGCGCGGACACGTAGCTGTCCAGTGGAGGGAACGTAAATACGGGGCTCTCTGGTGCCCTGTGAACCGTGCCAGTACACGATACCGTTGTCCCCGAGAGAGTAGTTCGGGATGGTCTTGCCACTCCGAAGGGTCGCGTGGATGTCGCGATAGTCGGGGTAGTGGCGGTACTGAGTGCGGAACTCGTCGATCACCGAGTGGTGGACGGTGGTGACCGAGATGGAAGAGAGCTGGATCTGCTCCTGATCGTGGTCAGGACGCTGGGATAAGGCATCTGCGACCCGATTAGTCTCACCCTTGATGTGCTCAGTGGTGAAACTAAACTCGGATAGGTCGCGCCACCAGCGAGCCTGTCGAGGAGTGAGCTTCGGTTTTGTCAGAAAAGCCTGGACAACAGAGTTGTCCGTACGCACCGTGAACGGTGCCCCGTGCAGGTAGTGACGCCAGTGCCGAGCGGCATAAACTACCGCGAGAACCTCACGTTCATCAGCAGTGTAGTTTATCTCGGCGGGCAGGAGCTGATGGGAGTAAAAGGCTATCGGACAATCACCTGAGCGAGACTCGACAGTGCCGTCCTCGGCGATGGTAGGAGAATAGTCAATAGAAGGTTCGTCAGTAGGTGAACGAGTAGGCGTCAGTCGGGAAGCAGTGGTAGGGGTAGGTGGTGGGAAGCGAGGGATACGAGGATGAGAGGAATCAAGAGAGGAGGGGAAGACCTGAGAAAGCACTGCTCCTACAGCGAAGTCTGACGCATCGGTGGTAAGGATAAAAGGGCGGTCAAAATCGGGTAGGTGAAGAACCGGTGCGCATCTCACCGCCTTCTTGAGGGTGCGAAAGGCGTCCTCGTGGAGGGGTGTCCAAGCCCAGGGTGAGTTCTTCCAGAGGAGGGTGGAGGTAAGGACGTAGGAATACCTAGCGTATCCCAGATGAAATTACTATAGTAGCTGGTCAGGCCTAGGAAGCTGCGAAGCTGCTTGGCGGATGTGGGAGCGGGCCACTCCGCAATAGCAGCGATCTTCGCGTCGTCCATGTGGAGACCCTGGTCAGACACGTAGTGTCCTAAGAAATCCACTTTGTGCTGGGCAAAGCGGCACTTGCTCAGCTTGGTGTAGAAGCCATGTCTGCACAAGCGGTCAAGGACATCGCTGAGGTGTCTGAGGTGCTCCTCAAGGGTACGACTATAAACCAGGATATCGTCGAGGTAGACGAGAACGTACTGCTCCAGGATGTCCCTGAAGATGTCGTTCATCGCCCTCTTGAAGGTAGCGGGTGCGTTGGTCAGGCCGAATGGCATCACCGTGAACTCGTAGTGGCCGAATCGCGATCGGAACGCGGTCTTCGGCTGGTCGGCTGCAGCAACACGGATCTGATGGTAACCGCTACGAAGATCAATCTTTGTAAAGAAGCGGTTGCCTGCTAGGCGGTCGAACAACTCATCGGAACGAGGCATGGGGTAGCTGTTCTTAACCGTGTAGCGGTTGAGACCGCGATAGTCGATGCAGAGACGGAGAGTTCCATCCGCTTTGCGAGCAAAGAGGACGGGTGCACCCCACGTGGAGTTGCTGGGTTTAATGAAACCCAGTCTCAGGAGCTCCTCAAGCTGACGCTTGAGTTCGGTGGCATCGGGGATCGAAAGTCTGTAGGGTGTCTGGTGGTGAACACGATAGTCAGGCACAAGCTAAATGGAGTGCTCAACGTCACGCATCGGTGGGATGCCGGCGTACGAGAACGACGATGGGAAAACGCCGTGGTACTCTCGGATGAGGTCACGAACTACGGGCTCCAGGTCAACCGTATATCGTGCGAGTTCCTCACCGTCAGCGTTTGCGCGCGACGGCGGGGTGGATTCGAAGGACGGTGGAGGGACGGAAGTAGAGATGGGAGCCATGAAGATGGAAGGAGGATCTGGCTCCAGAGGGATGAGCTCGGCGTCGGGACGGCGTCGGGGCGTGGTGTCACAGTGGTACCTATGAAACGTACGCGATATGTCTGTCCACACTTCGTTTTGAGAACGAGAGTGTTGGTCGCCCAATCGGCCTCGGTGCTGCGGAACCGACGAGACCACGGAGTGCCGAGAATGAAGTCGTACCCCGTCTCCATCACATCGAAATGTGCAGAGGAGCCGTGGCGACGAGACGCCGGGGAACGATCAGTCGGCTCGAGAGTGAGGAAGAAAGGGAGGTCGGTGACCGTCTGATCAAAGAAGCGTTGGGTCTTGTCATCCCCTAAGGTAATGGAGATGGGTGTTGGAGACCCTGTCGTGGGTAAGCGGGCTTCTTTCACCACACGTGGGTGAATGAAGTTGCCCCGAGAACTGGAATCCCACAGCGCTGAGTACACCCTTGTGGAGGTCCCAAGTCGTACTGGATGATCGGGAGGGTGCGATCAGGGTTAGAGAGGATGGCGAGAACGCGACGCAGTGCAGCGACATGAAGGGTGAGTCGCTCCTGACGAGCCTAGAAGAGAGGACACAACGTCCTCGCGAGTAGCAAGCTGCTCGCTGCAACGGGCTGAGCGAATGGCTCGATGCGTCGGTAGTCGTGGCGGGGAAGGAGAGGAGACGGTGGTCTGCGGAGGCGCAGACGGTACTGCGACATGGGCTGAGTACACTCTGTCGAGTCCTGCGATACCTCAACTCCAGTAGCGAGAAGGGTGAACCGCGACGGAGATGTCGGAAAGCCCACTACTGAGGAGGGCGCAGCTGTACACTACATCGTGGCTAGGAGGCGCCGCGGGGATGAGAGGCGCCGGGGGGGGAACGACGCACGACGCTGGCGGGAAAGGTCAGCGTAGTGACGATCGAGGGCGGTGGTATAAGGGCACCGCGAGGAGGTATGACCGTCAAAGCGGCAACGCAAACACCCATGTCGGCCCATAAAAACTGCGCGCTCCTCAGTGGAAAGGACACCGCGAGGAGGAACAAAGCCCTTAGGGAGGTCCTGCTGAGGGACCTCGGGGGGCGACGCGCCAGCGTGACCAGGGCGGCTGCGTGCCCGGGAGAGGGTGGAGAGGATAAGTTGGAGGCGCTCAGCCATAGGGAGAGTAGGGTCCTCCAGGTGGTGCTGGACGGCATCGCCGAGGTCGAGGTCATCGCTATGATCACCCTCTGGCGACAGCGGGGCACCAGCGTCCTCCTCACCATACTCGAGCGCGCTGAAGCGGCGCGAGAAGTGGCGGCCCTGCTGCGCAGAATGGCGGGGGCGACCGCGAAAGGGGGAACGGCGCTGGGAAGTGCCGTGAGAGGAGGATGAGGCGTAACCAGTACGTTGTGGCTGGGAGGAGGAGGCGGGGTGAAGACGGGCCCGCATCCGCTGGTGGTCCTTGATGGCCTCGTAAGCGTGCGGGGCCGATGTGAACTCGTACCACCATAGCTCGGAGCGGTACTCGAGCGGAAGGCTAGCCAAGAAACGATCGATAAGGGCAGCCTTGGGGAGGAACGCCACGTCACAAGTGAGGCGGGCGTCCTGAAAGACCTGAATGTGGCGATCCAGAGCGGCAGCGCCACCAGAGCCGGACCAGCGTGTAGTGACGACACGCTCGAAGGCGTCAGTCACGTCTTATCGGGCTCCGAAGCGGTCCGCGAGGAACGCCTGGAAATCCATGAAGGTCGGGGTCCGACCCTCACGAAGGGAGTACGCGTAGAAATTCTCCCAGGCCTCGAAAGGACCGCCACGTAGGCGCGTGGAGAGGTGACTCACCCACGTGTCGGGTGTGGCGCCCATGAGCTGGAGCGTGCGGGTGGCAGACTGCAGCCACCTAGACACGCGTATGCCTGTACCATCATACAAGGCAATGTCCGACAAGCGGATGAGTGGTGCGCCACCGTTTTGGGGGCGAGGGGAACGGGAAGCAGGGGACTGCGCTACGGCGGAATAAGTCGGCTCATGTTCTGGAGGAGGAGGCGCAGCTGACTGTACGCCCGGGCTGCATGGTGGAGCGGCGGGGGAGATAGCGGCCGGCTGCACGGGAGCTGTGGTAGAAGAGGTCACAGCAACCGAGGGGATGGGGAGGAGGTAGGATGGGGATGGGTAGGGTGCAGGGCGAGGGAAGCGAGGCTGCATGAAAGGAAGAATAGAGGAAGAAGGGGGTGCGCCGGAAGGCGCGGCTACCTGTGAGGGTGGGGGTGGCTGAAGGCGTGAAAGGGCGAGGTCGGTCCGCATCTGGGCGATCTCGTCCTCGAGACCTCGAACGTAGGTCGAGCGAGGAGTGGCAGGGGGAGACGCACGAGCGACGCGAGGCATCCCACAAGGGGTAGAGCCAGGTGGCGCTGCGATCGTGCGAAGAGGAGGGAGAAGAGGGGAACCCGGAAAAGCTGCGACCATGGTAGTGGGTTGTGGTACCGTGGCCGTAGTGACCGAGGTCTGGGCGGGTGCGCCCGTAAACTGAGGGAGGACCTGACTTGTGGCGGCCGTCGTGCTAGGGGCGTGGACGGTCACCAAGAGGCCGGGTCGGGGGCAGCGGAGGAGGAAGCTCCACCGTGGCCACCCTGTTGGAGGACGGGGGACCTGGACTGGGAGCCAGGAGAAGAGATAGGGTGAGGAGAGGAAGGACGACCAACGTCCTGGAGTTGCCGCACGCCGGCGGCAAGGGGCGCCACCTGCGCCTGTAAGGGCGTGAGGGTCGCGAGTTGCGCCTGGATGGGCGCAAGGGTCACGAGTTGCGCCTGGATGGGCGCAAGGAGGGAGGTGAGGAGGGTGTGCATAATCCCTCTGGGGCTGATGGCCTTGGTCCGCCGGCACGGGTGTGGAGCCCGATGCCGTGGTCATCGCCGTGTTGGCGGCGTGTGACACACCT
The DNA here is from genome assembly GCA_003427395.1 of Chara braunii. NCBI lineage: Eukaryota > Viridiplantae > Streptophyta > Charophyceae > Charales > Characeae > Chara > Chara braunii. Next base: position 5,362,144 of record BFEA01000025.1, on the reverse strand, counting down.
TCGGCCATTGGGAGATGACGGACAGAACTGGAGGGAGCCAGAAGAGGTCCACGTGAGCGGAGGGCGTAGGGGGAAGTCCGTGGTAGAAAGCGACGAACGGCGCTAGCAAGGCTAGCGCGGGCGCCATCAGAGGGGGAGGGGTGGTTCGGGTCCAGGGTGCCCGAAGAGGACGGGGAAGTAGGGGGGGTTTGAAAAACCTTAAACCCTACAAAAACCCTAAAAAAACCCTTACCGAAGTTTAAGTGGTTAGGGTAGGGTACCGGTGACTTAATCAAGAAAGTAAAATAGCAAACATAGGGGGGGGAAGGCGGGAGAAAAATAAATAAACAGTGAGATTTCGAGAGAAAATAAAAATAAATAAGAAAATAAATAAATAATAAAATAATTAAAGAAATAAGTAAAAAGATGTGAAGGGAAAACAATATTTATTTTTTTGAAATTTTCGGCAGCATTTCCTTACACCCCACGGGGTCAAGAATGTGCGAAGGGAAAAGGAGAGACCAAGGTGAACACATTAGAGATGCCGCAAATAATAATAGAAAAAAATTTAGAGAATAAATAAATAAATAAATAAATAAATAAATAAATAAATAAATAAATAAGTAAATAAGTGGATGAAGAGGTGGGGAGGAATGAAGTATCTAATTTGTCAAAAATTTTGGTAGCATTTCATTACCCCCATGGGGTCGAAGTGTGCCGAGAAGGACTAAGTAAGGGAAAATCATAAAATTTCGGCAGCACTTCGTTACCCCCACGGGGTCAAAACGTGTGCCGAAAGCAAGAAAGACTAACACCTAATCAGATTTAGGGTTGCCGTAGAGAAAATCGAATTTTCAAAATAAATAGAAAAATAAATAAAATAAATCAAAAAATGAGAAAAGAAGGTGGGAAAGAAGATAATTCAAATTTTTTTGGAAAAAGAGAAAATATAAATCAAAAGGAAGATAGAAAAGGAGAAAAACATAAAAATTTCGAAGTAGGGGGGAAGGGGTATGAAAAAGTGAAGGAGAAAAGAAGGAAATAGGTGGGAGAGAGAAAAAGATGAAGTGGGAGGTAGGGGGGATGGTGTGGTGGTAGTTGGGGGAGAGGAGGGATGGGGAAAGGTGGAGAGAGATCAAGAAGGAAATAGAAAAGAAGGAGGAGAGAAAAGAAAAGAAATGAAGAAAAGAGGGTAAGGTAGTGGTTTGTGGGAGAAAAGGTGGGGTGGGGGGGTATGAGTAAGAGGAGAGAGAGAGAGAGATATGGAGAGTGGGTTAGTAGAGGAAGGGGGAGAGAGAGAAAAGATACCTGACTCTTGCTGTCTCCAAAGACACAAGGTACACCAAGACCAGGAGGGTCTTGACTTTCACTGCAGCAGCCAATTGCCAGCTGGAGGAGAGAGGGGGCTGAGATCTTGATCAGCCCCCTAGAGCAGCAGTTCTGCAGATCCAGGGTCTGCTGTGTGAGCAGACCCTCACCACTGTAGAGCAGCCCCTGAAACAGGGGGGTCTTCACACAGTGCCACGTGACACTTTTGGAGATGGTCACGGGGAAAGGGAGGAGAGGGGCAAGGGAAGGGCAAAGACTCTTTTGCTCATAACTTTTCACCCGCTGGGTGGAATTGAGCAAAGGACTCGTTGGAAAGCTTGTCGAAAGGCGCTTCCAACGAGATATGGCACGGCATCAGCCGCGGCCTGTAGTAATAGCGCTCGTTGAAAAACGAGCGCGGGCGATTTTGGAGCCTGAAAAAAAAAACAAAAAAAACACAATATTTAAACTAACATAAATTCAAAACTACCGCAGCAAATTTCGCAATCTATGACTCGTTGAAAGTGGCTCGTCGAGAGCTTTCCAAAAAGCCAAAGATTCGAAAAAATGGACACTGAATGCAAAAATTATGAAGCGAAACGTGCACCGGTATCATTACGGGGGTAGAAGTGGCGAGCGTTTTGCTCAAGACACGTGGCAAGTGATGGAGGGGGTGGGTGGGGGAAGGGAGCAGGGAGAAACGCCTGCTCCGATACCAATGTAGCGGACCCACCGGGAAGGTGCTCCGCCTGGGATAGTGATGGAGATGGAGGATGAGGGAGGAGCGAGATGGCACCGCGCAGCTCCCACGCAAGACTCCAACGCACGTACTCCAAACCGTGCAAGTGTAGAAGGAATCCGAAAAACAGACAATGGCTGGAGTATACCCCAGCGGACTGACGGACTGGACTGGACTGACTGGTACCGACAGAGGTACCGGCGTGGACTGGACTGGACTGCCTCCGAATAGAACACAGGTCTGTGAGAACAGGCCAAGGGCTGGTCACACAGGCCAACCAGAGGTCCGCTACAAGAAGCATTCTCTAACAACTTGCGAATTTTCTTCCCGTTTCCATTTTTTTTAATTTTTTTTTTAAACCACCAGTTCTTGGCCCAACTATGGGCCGCGGAAAAAAAAAAAAAGATTAGAAACGTTTCTAGCCGGATGAATTTGGGCGCTCCTATAGTAGCCCGTACGTTTCCTAAAATCGTGGCGCGTCAACGGGCACGGCTCGAGTAAGTACAGGTGGTTTAACACTAATCAATATCACAATATAAAATTAGAAGAGACCTCACAATTCGACCCGGAGTACTGACGGCATCAGCCAACTTCTCTTATAGGTAGAAGACCTGCGAAAACTCTTGCCACAGAGTATTGCCAAGTGATCCGAGTTAACTAATTCAAATGAACCCAACCTTGAGTTGCTTCTCATTTAGTGAAGTGATATCAGTTACGTGTCCACACTACCGATGTAGTTCCCATTTAGTTCCTGTTCCCTTTTCCTGATTTTGCTTTGCATCTCCAATCCGCCCAGATGGCATGCTTCAGCCTCTGTTTGATGTGCCTTTTTGTTTCCACGTCTGAGAAAGACGGACCCTCAAACCTAAATTTGTTTATGTCTTTCCATAGGGTCTCTCATATCAGCCCTTGAACCACATGGGCAATGTAACCCCAACCTCGGTGCCCTTCAATGTGCGGTGGGACGAAACCCAGCAAAACCCACCTCTCCATCCATTCCACTCCTTGACCGCCACATTCTCTCTAGTGGTGTGCCCACCAGTTCCCGATGCGCTTGGAAGCGGGGCATTCCCACCATAGATGCCTGGTGGATTCGAAGGGCCACCGGCATCTCGAGCACGCAAGGTTTACCTTCATGCCTCCGCTTCTTAACCATGGTACTGAAGGGGAGACCATCAGGGAGAGCATCCATGGTAAGCTGGGAAATCTTATACACTCCCCCAAAGGGTAAGCAAACCCGTCTTCAACTTTGACAGGCTGTGTGGCCAAGAGAAACTATCGAAAATCGTGTTTTCGATAGTGGTGTGGCGAGGCCCTGAAAATGACAGTTGCCACATCCCTCTCGAAGTCTGCAAATGACAGTTTCCACGTCCCGACACGTTCTGTGTGAAATAATATAACCGAAGAGTGGCAGCAGAGGCGCCCAGGCTACCTCTCCAATTTTCAGCCCAAAACGGACCCCCGTTGGAGGTCTTCCGAAAATGTTCTTTTGCAGGTGGAAAGTGCAAGAAGTTTCGGGAGTGCTCTCAGGAGCCACATTCTGCCAGCTCCTGAATTCAATCTGACAGATTGAATTCAAGAGCTGGTGTGGCGACGATACAGTGTGCTGGGGCCCTTGGACCCCGGGGATTCCTGGTAGAAAGGAAGATAGTAGTATAGCATAGCCATTCTGTTCTTTTGATGATGTTGGCAGGTTTTGAGGTCTGAGTTATGATTTGTTAAACCATCAGTACCTCGCTCAGCTATCAAGTCCGAGGCTTGGCCTACCGGTAACCCGATTATTGTCGAGCCTCGTCATACTACCATGGTAGTACGTCATTAAAAAACAAAAAACAAAAAAAGACGTAAAAAACAAAAAACAAAAAAATACGAAAAACAAACAACATTCTTTTTTTTTCCTGCAAAACGAGAATAAATTTTCCCGCTGTTTCGTGGAAGATTCATTCTCGTTTTGCACAGAGAGAGAGAGAGAGAGAGAGAGAGAGAGAGAGAGAGAGAGAGACTCCCGACCAACTGCAAGGTGCTCCACAACGAACACGCCGAGGCTCTCTCTCTCCCTCTCGCGAGACTCCCGGCTAACTGCACGGGGCTCCATGACGAACACGTCGGGCCTCTCTCTCTCTCTTTCTCTCTCTCTCTCTCTCTCTCTCTCCACACACACACACCCATACCACACAGGAGCGCGTGCGGTGGTTGGCTGTGATCGCACGCCCACAAGCCCCTCTCTCTCTCTCTCTCTCTCTCTCCCCCTCTCTCTCCCCCTGTACGGGATGTATCATCAAAATGAGAATGAAGATTTCTTCCCATTTCAACTATAAGAACGAGAGAGAGAGAAAGACTCCAAGCTAATTGCGAGGGGTCTCGAGGCGAACTCTGCTTGCTCCTCTCTCTCTCTCTCTCTCTCTCTCTCTCTCTCTCTCTCTCTCTCCTTGTGTCTCTCTCTCCCCCTGCACGGGATGTATCGTCAAAATGAGAATGAAGATTTATTCCCATCTCAACTATAAGAAAGAGAGAGAGAGAGAGGGAAAGAGAGAGAGAGAAAGACTTCTGGCTAATTGCGAGGGGTCTCGAGGCGAACTTTGCTTGTTCCTCTCTCTCTCTCTCTCTCTCTCTCTCTCTCTCTCTCTCTCTCTCCCCCTTTTTTTTCCCCTTTTATTACCTTACTCCGTCGCCCCTACTGCGCTCGTTTTTCTTTATGTTCATTTGTTTTTATTTTATTTCACGATTTAGTAGTTTTTTCCCCCTTGTTTTTTTTTCTTCTTTTCTTATGTTTTTATTGGGCATATTGGTCATTAGCCCTAGGTGCTCACGCGACCGTTAACGCGCCGGACTGAAAAAAAATAGCTAGGCAAGATTAATTTTTGGCTTGTTGGGCTTTTATGGCCTTGTAGGTTTTGTTTTTTTTTCCATGTTTGTGGACGGTCAAAACAACGATCTGGATTTTGCCATTTTTTTTCTTTGAAATATTTTTCCAACACCTACACCTAAGCTGGGTGATGGTTCCAACATGTTTTTTCAGGTTGTTTGTTGATGAATTTATGGCCTCTCAATTTTTTATAATAAAATGAGTAGATTTAAAAAAAAAAAAAAAATGCTAACGGCACGATTGTGTTTGGAAGTATTGGTTCCTGCAACGGAAGAATGGAAAGAAACTACTTCCTCAGGGGAATGTCAAACTACAACTTGAATAGTACCATTAACCAATGAGCAAACAAATGGCAGTAACTTGGACCTTCTTTTTATTACTTGTGTTTGTGATCTGCATATCATAATCATTTGCATGTCCCTACTGTCTTCTCCTGAGCATTCCGCATATCTTTGTATTCGAGTTTTGGAAATAACTGATCATTTGAATATACAACATATGCGTTGTATTATAAGGCGTTCTATGATAATATACCAGGTGTTCAAATAAAATGCATGTGCGTTGTATTCAAATATAAAAAAGCCTATGCATTGTAATAATTTACAACGCTTAGGTGTTATGTTCGGGGGAAGATGGTACCGCCTTCATTCGAATAGAACGTACCGTAATTTTCATTGCATTTAGACTGAAAGTTTAGCCAAATACGAAGTGGAAGACGATAATCATTTTTGTGTCTGATTTTGGTGATGTGATTTCATGGCGTGCTGTCCTTTGAGACCTATCCAAGCTTGCAATTGATGCTTGAGAAGCTTGTTGGAGTAAGATACATCGATTCCCTCCTTGTCTATTTGTGACTTCTCACAAGTTTTGACTGGCTAAACTCTTGCAACTTTTAATGGTATCTGCCTTTGGAATCTCGTCGAGAACTAGCCGTAGTTCCAATCACCAGCTCCACTCCCGATGGACCGTGAACACCAATAAGCATAAGTTCATTCCCTCTGACCATCAGTGGCATATGCATCAAGCTCCTCGTAAGAGTCATGTTCGTCCAAAGCGTTCAGCATGTTGGCGAGATCGTCATTGCCTGTTTGATTTTGTCTTAGTACATAGTATGAATTGCATTGTAGCCTAGCCGTCAAGGTAAACCAGTTGTTCATCTTGTAGATATGAAACCCAACTCCTCATTCGGCGTACCCAGTCGAATATTTACCGGTCGAAAAAAACAATGGGTTTGGTCTCAAGTAGACTTCCTGATCTTGCAAGGGGTTCGCTCTGTTGTTGAAGTTACGGTCTTCTCCTGACCTTCCACGTACTTCTCGAGATGGTCTTGGTGGCAGGTCCCCGTGATACTGTTGTTTGGTTGAACCACCTTGGTTTAATAAGCATTGAGGGAAAAATTATGGTCGTCTGTTCTCCTGACCCAGGTTCTCTCTGACTTAAAAGGTAATTCCTACAACATTAACATAGGGTTATTAAAAGGATGATCCTCTGTCATGGTCTCTCGCATTATTAGCAAAAAAACGTGTGTACTCCTTTTCTTCAAGGAAATACCCTCTACATCTCCGACGTTGGGGAGTAGACAAGCATACCATTTTCAACTCCCTCGTGTCACCATTATGTGTCCTTACCCAAATTTTGCTCACCATCCTTCCCCTAAGTTGAGAGTCAACACCAATTTTCAGGTTTATGAGTTACGGTTTGGTTTGATCCTTTGTAGGCGGATAATCTTTTGTGATAGTCCCAACTTTGGTGTCAACGATGGAATCCACTGACACCTAAAGGGTCATAAACCAAAAAGTGTTATCTTGTTCAATGCGCATGAACTCTCTCTATTCTATATGAGTCATCCATGGGTGAAAACTGCGAACATATGGATTTTCAAAGAGTAAAATCGCATCCTCCCTTTGATGAATGAGCTAGGTGGAAACTACATTGTCTCTCGCCATATTTGCTAGGACATTGGGACCCTTAAATCTAATAGTATCCCTTTGTGAGGGATCAAAAATTTAATCGCTCGCTTAACTATTTTCATAAGCCCTCATGAAATCAAAATTCAACTTTTATAGGCAACTCACAAGATGTATCTCTAAATACTAATATAACCATACGTTCTTTCAACCATCTCACCTTTATCTCATCGAATTCTAAATCAACCACAAATATTGTTTCTTTACCTTCGATTTCGACATCAAGCTGCTTTTGTACAACGTAGGTCGACTTTCGATAACCCTATGAAAATATTAGTATCCCTCGAAGTTATTCACAATAATAATTTAAACATAACAGTCTTCCATACAACCAAATCTACGGACCCTCAAATTTTCAGATTTTTGTACATTTTCTTCGGAACGTGAAAAATCACTGAAATTGGGGTGCTTTTTCTGTTGGCCCAAAAGTTGTAGAATGACAAAAATGAAAAACGTGACAAACTGGCGCAACATTTATTTAATGAACTATTTTTTTTTAATTTATTTTTTCTGATATTTTTTTAGAAAAATCACGACCTAATCTACATGATCTCAAAATTTCATATGTTTTTTAAAATTTTTTTTTGCGCAAAAATCGCCAAATTTTGCACGTGAAAATCGCAGGATTGGACCCGCCTGCGCCTGTCGGTCGGTGCTTCCCTAAAAACCCGCTCCAAACTCACAAGTGTAAGTGCGAATACACTTACAATGGTATTCACCTTGTTTTTTTGTGAGTAGCAGGAAATAAGTTTGTTTCAAACATTGAGCACACCACGCGAGTCGTGACTGTGTTTTCTTTTACGCTGACTAGATGTTTGACTGAAAGTAGTGTGTGTAGGCACACAATTTTGACGCGCTCATGATGTTTCTTATTGATGTTATAGGGTCTGCACATTTACCGACCAACTTTGATTTTGATTAAACTATGACTAAGCAATTATTTTTGTTGATGTGACCATGGGGCGCATGTGCTCATACGGTAGATATCATTGATGGTAGTGCAACGTTTTGGGTGATACTAGAGTGCGAGAGGGAATAGAGCGTGGGCAGGGGCCTCCACGTAGTAGGCGTGGGAGCTTGACGACCGTGGGTTTAGCCGGTAGGCCAAAAAAGTGACTTTGGAGCTTAGCTGACCCGCGTACGTAGCGGTACCCGTTTATATGGGTTTTCGCTAGTGCTAAGCTCATAACTGGGCCTAACACTATTGGTTATGGTGTTGGACTTTCATATTGCAGATTCGGGGATCGAGCTCCTGGTTGTGGACCCGAATGGCGTGACCGAAAGGAGTCTAAAGAGTCCCTTTCCCCCTTTCGTTTATTTTATTTATATATATATTTTTAGTTTCGCTTCTGGGATTCAAAACCGGCTTTCAAGTCGCTACGTAGCTCAGTTGACACGCCAATGAGATGAAGGAATATTAGGTCCCAGCCCAGCGCAAATAGTTTAGTGAAACACTATAATTCGGGGGTCACCTGCAGATGGTCAGTCTCATGACGATGGACCGATGACCTTCCTTCCCCGGACACCATCTTTCCCTCTTCCATACTTTTATTATTTTCTTTGTACTTCAATTTATTTAGTTGCGTTTAAATTATCAACCCCACTTCTATGACACGACATCGGTTTTGATGTCAGGACCGATTTTGTTGGGACTAATGGGCTTGCGTAGTTGGTACAACCATGAACTGTTGAAATACAAACTGAAGTTCGAATCCATATACCTTCAGATGAAGAGGACAAAATCATTCTGGTTTATCTGGGGGCCGACTTGTTTCAAGATCATGCCTTTGGGTTGTGGGTCCGATACTGTTCTTCAGGACATTCGACCTCTGCGCAAGGATGACACGCATAAATCGAGGAATGGTCCGAGCGTTTTTTCGGTTGTTGTTTCCTTTGCATTTTTCCGCTCCACGATTTGGTTAAACCACATACTAAGTGGCTACGCCAAGGGAAACAGAGCGGACTGATATCAATAAGGAAGAGAAAGAAAAGGTGAGAGGAAGACAATTTTGCATGTGTTTGACCGGATCAACCAAAGTTTGAACATTGTTTTTAAGATGAATGACTCAGTGCTATATTTATTGCTTGTTTTCTGAAGGACTAGGCATTGACTCTAAGCTGAATGACCTGATTGTTGTGTTTATTTTTGAGGGCTGGTTTGATTGGTTTTTGCGACAAAGCATTGTTTCTAAGTTGAATGGCTTGGTCTATCTGTTTCTTTTGGGGTTTCTAACTCAAGTTTGATATTGTTTCCAAATTCAATGCTTCAACTTCACAATTTTGTGTGACTTGAGATAGATTGAACATTGTTTTCAAACCGAATGGTTCAATCTTTTGTTTTACTCTGAGGGAGGATTTTGGTAAAGGGTTAAGCATTGTTTCCAAGTCGAATGGTTTAGCATGAAACCACACGCTAAGTACTAGTGAGTGTAATTGGAAGTATTTTATCTATATTTGTATGTGAACAGACAATTGAACATTGTTTCCAAGTTGAATGGTTCAACTTGAGCCATATCACCATGAAGAGAGATAAAGTCAGAAGTATAATTGGAAGTAAACTGGGCAAGCTGAGCGTTGTTTCTAAGCTGAATGGTTCAATATTCTGCCCATATTTTGAAGACATGTCAGACAGTTACTAAATTTTGGATATTGAAATAGTTGAGGGCGACTAGACATTGTTTTTTAGTTGAATCATCTAGTCACATATCCAAAGAAGAGAGACGTTATTTGTGCAACATGTTCATGTATAATCTAAGGCATGTTAGGCATTGTTTTTAAGATCAATGGTCTAGCGTCATGCCGTATGTAAGATAGGTAAAATGGATAATCACTTCGAGGATCAATGAATTATATTATGTGAAAACAATTTGGGATGTCAATGAGAGTGCTTATTCATTGTGGTATAGACTTGCATGTACTTTAGTGTAAGATTTACTTAGCCTGAGTATTAACTTTGATAGGTAGTTACTTTAGATGTTCGCCACGTGCTAGAGCAATAAGAGTTAGTTCAATTTATACATTTTATGGGTTAAGTTTATTTTTCATAAAAAGTCACTTTCGCTAAGGAAAGTGTTGCCTAAAGTTTTACAAAACGAAAAAATTCATCAAATTTTTACTTTTTAAATTTTAAAATTTATCTGAGTTTAATATATGGCTTAGTACAAATTTGAAAAACCTTATTTTCCATGAGAGATGTTGCCCAAAATTTCACTAAATTAGGTAGTTTGACAAAATTTGACTTTGTGATATCATAATTATTTTCATATTTTTTATTTAGCTTTGCACAAATTTTATAGGGGAGTGCTGTCGAAATTTCTACAAATCTTAAAGAGTTAGTTAAATTTTGTCTTGGTAGAACTCAAGTTTATTTCGAGTTTATATCTTAATTGGTATAAATCTGGGAAGCTTATTTCTCTAAAGGAGATGTTTCCCAAATTTTTACTAAATCAGAGAATTATACAAAATTTGACTCTCTAAAGTTAAAGACCGTTTTGAAATTTCGTATTTAACCGAGTATAAATTATGAAAATATACATTTTAAAGAGGGAGTGTTGCCAAAATTTTCTTATGTTTCGAGGAGTTAGACTACATTTTGACAACAATTTTTTTTTTAATCCACCCTGTATAGGGGAGATGCTGCCGAATTTTTTTTTTTTTTTTTAGCACCCACTGAAAGGTAGATTTATATTAGTCTTAGGAAAATTTGAGTGAGATGTGATACGGGGGTTTATTCTCCATACACTTAAAGTTTAGTTTTCAGAATTGACTTATTCTGTGTTATTTTTTTTTTTTAATTATTTCAATTCAAGATCTAACTAGTTTCAGATCGATCCTGCAAGAATCATTTTGCTGATATTTTTTTTATAACAGGTTGGTTGTCGACCTGTCGGTTTCCAACTTAACTCTAACTTATTCTCGCTTCTCAACCGCAAAGCCTCAGACTCCGTGGGCTGAATTGTTTTATTTGTTTTTACCAGACTTTTATTGAATGTCCATTTAAAAAAAAAAATGAGCGTTTTATTTTGGAAGGATTGACTGTGGTTAGAGATTGTGTGGATAAGGCAAAGGGTATGGGTGCAGAGAGTGGTTGAAGTTGATCCCGTGTAGTGTGTGGTTTGTCGATGTTAAATACTTGATGTGATTGCATGTATGCTTTGTGAGTAGAAGTCCAGGTTTGACTTTGTCTACGATCATAAATGTATTCTAAATGGAGTCACACTGTGATTGTGAGAGTGTTCGCCACGTGTTTTATAACCTTTTTGGTTTGTATGTGGTATATCCGCGAGGTTCATTATGACCGTGTATGTTGGTCAAGTATATTATATCAAGAGACAAGGGAAATTATTTTTTAACAATTTTTTTTATAGTTGTACATGAAGATCCGTAGCATCTGTCAAAGTCAAACCCCTTTACCTCTTTCGAGACCCTGGATGATGGAGCCCCACTTTCCGTATTAGGGTTATTCAGCCGTTGCAAAGGGTCGAGGCCCGACTACCGCTCGCCTGTGCAGGGTGCGGAAGAGGGTAAGACTCGCAACCGCCTTTGAGGTTGTGTAGCGTCGAGAGAGCAATCCATCAAGAAGTCTGTCAGGCAACACTTGAGTGTCGAATGACCCTCAAAATTATTCAGGGTCGGGTGATTATGGGTACAACATAGTACGCCATCACTGCGACTGCTTGCGTATTCGTGCATGGCTAGTCGATATGACGAACTTGAAGACTTTGTCAGCGTGATATTTATTATGAGTCTCACGTGTAATGCCCAACTATTTTTTTGTGTCAAAAAGGTTATGGATTGGATATAAAAAGAAACTAAGCCCAATTTATGAGTGAGATTTTGGTTTTGTTTTGGCGTGGTGTATCGCGTGGTTAGATGAGACCGTCCTAGTCCATAGATGCCGAGTCGCGCCTGGGACATCAACCCCAGAGCTACGACTCACATATGGGTCCGATTAAGGCGTGCGGCCGCTCGTACCCCCTATGTTACAACATACGAGAAGCGCCCTCGATTGGGCCACCTTTGTGATTGCATTTGCGTAGCTTTTGCACATGGTTCAATAGTTCGACGAGGGATATGCATGTCTAAGGGTGGTGACAACCCCTTGGAAAAAGGTTAGTTGTACCTCGCGTGACCCTATCATGTTGTAGTGGTTCGCGAGAGGTATGGCTGACACACTCGGCCGGAGCGTCAAAAGATCCACCATAAAAAAGTTTTGCACAAATCCCACGTGACGCGGCCGGAAAGGTCCCCCTGTGGGACCGATGTGCTCAACACCGGAATGCCACTTTTCAATGTCGGGTAGAGTGGTGGTTTAAAGTTACTTAAAAAACACTCACTGTAAATAAGCATACATGTCATTTTCTTTATCCTCTACGGTTCATATGCGATGATTTTTGTAGACATATGGACTTTCAAATGAGGGATCCCTCTGAATACTGTTTTTTCGACCCTATATTAAATCGAGTCGGAAGAAGGCATAACCAAAATCATATAAATCCCCCGTATCTTGGCGTTGTGGCGTTAAAGATTCGTCACTCCCAATAAAACATGTTGTCAATGATCGTTTTTCCTCTTAGAGGAGTATCAATGCTCCTTGTGAGCCTTTGCAATTCTCCTAAGGGGAATCTTGGAACCAGATTTCCTTCTAGTATCAGATATTTGGGTTGGTTTCCTTTTTATGGAATGAACTATGATCTCCCTCGGTTTTATGGACGGAATAGTGACAATATCATGTCGTATACCTATGTGTTGATATGAAATTTGGCCGCTTCAACTTAAATCTTGTTAGCTCGCTTCGTTTGGGGAGCGGTTCTCAGCAACCGGAAAACACTTCGTTTTAGCCTTCTGCGTTTTTTGAAATTTTGTGAAAACCACGTTAAATGATCGGGTGTTATGTTCTTTCCTATAAGTGCATAGATTTGGTGAAGACGCGAGAAGAGATTAACAGAACCCTAAATTTTCATGTTTTTTCATATTCATTATAACAAACATCCACCACCTTTTAAGCCAAACTTGTCACCAGTCCATAGAGTGGACACCAAATCAACCAAAAAAAAAAAAGTTAAAAATTTGACAAAAGAAGTTTAAAACCTAAGGCAAAAGTATGTTTTCATGCAAAATTTGCTCTTTTCAGTTTTTTAGGATTTTTAGGATTTTAAGGGTTGGCTAAAACAGTCATCTCCAGTACAACAAACACCAAACTTGACACACATATACCTTGACCAAAATAAAAGAGAGCAAAAAAACTATTAAAAAAATCCCTAAATGCACTTTTCAGTGTTGGGGGTGTTAACGTTGGGCTGAAAAGTGGGGGTCGTCGTAAACCACTTGAGGAAGACGCTGAACCAACCTTCCTTTTTTTCTTTCCCAGACGGTACTTTTAGGTTGCTTAACTATTGAACAACACCTTTGGCGAGAATCTTGATTTTTTTTGCTTCGATTGATAAAATATGAAAGATCCGATCTTGGTTTTTGACAAGCAGTGTAGAGAGTTGAGAAAGCAAGGATCTTCCTACTTACAGTCGGTAGTTAAAGTGCAAGTTAGCTCAAGGAACTTTCTCCGCTCGCATTCGTGCCTATGAGTTTTTACGATATCAACCCTCTGCATGTTGTATTCAAAGATGGAGGACTGTCCTCAATGGGAAGTGGAAATCGGCAAACAAGGCAGATCAAAGGCTCGTTCAACCCCTCTTGCTCCAGGTACAAGGGGTCTGGATGAGAACGACATGAGAGAGTTTATTGCCCAGTGCTCTAAGAAGGTAATATCCCAGAGGAAGTCACATGCGAATGGGTTATTTTCACAGTTAATTGATACTTTGATCAGATCACGATGAGATAGTTGAACGAAAGAATGATGGTCATCGTCATCAGGGACACTACGAAGGATCTGCCAAGAAAGGTTAAACCACCACTACCCCCCCCGACATAAATTCACCTTTCCTAGCCTTGAGGAACAATTTTCGCGTAGGTCGGCGACCGACAGGTAGCAGATGCCTTTTCCCCTTTTCCAGAAGGTGGGACTGGCATTCGACGGGCGGGGTAGTGGACCAGCGGCCTAGAGGGTATATGGGTAAGTCCATCACAATTAACGGGCAGGGTCGGCCGCCGCCGCGGGGGAACGAGACAAAGTAAAGAAGTCGGCGGGTAGAGAAGTCAGCTCCCACAAAGCGCGCAGGGAGAAAGTGGCGGAAAAAAAAAAAAAAAAAAAAAAAAGGACTTACCTGAGAAGCCATCAGCGATGAAATTGCGGTGGCCACTGCCGGTGTTTCTCACCGTGCACCCTGTAGTTCTGCGGATTCCGGTCCTCGCCACAACACTCGAAATGTGAGGACACCTTCGTGGCGGGTGCATCTGGCCATGTTCTAGCGGGAAGTTCAGTCCCATTTTGCACATTTCGAGTGTTGTGGCCATGCCCTTCGGCGGCGAAGGGTGTCGCTTGGGGTAGCCACCCGACTCCGCGACCTTCTCTCTCTCTCTCTTGGTAAAAAGTTCAGATGCACCCGCCATGTCGGGCAACGTCACACCACTCACCCTATGCACAAAAACGGGAGAAATAACCTCTCCCAAGAACATGTCCAGATGCACCCGCTTTTTTTTTTTGCCTCTCTCACATGTCGAGAGTGCTGTGGCGAGGCCCAGTCCGGGCCAGATCCCACTGGCAAGGACGATTGGAATAAGTGTCAGAATCTGGACGTGTTCCACGCAGAGATGCAGAAAAGAAGATCAATCACAGTTTTTTGCACCTCGCCTCAAACACATTCAGATTCTGACACTCATTCGAATCCTTTTTGCCAGTGGGATCTGGCCCGACTTCCTGGACGAACTCCGCTTTCCACAACGAATAAGAAAAACAAAAAAACAAAGTTCGACACTACGTTGCATATCATACGACCCCCACAGACCTCGACTTCGGCGCGATGCAGACAACGCATACGACCCCCAGCGGCGGCCGCCAGGAGTAGGGGTGTGGTCTGCAAAATCAACAATGAGTCCCACTACCCAGGACTTCGCCCTCTCAAGTTTCCCCGCTGGTTGGCTGTGCTACCGGTAGGCCGTCAATTTTTCTTTCTTCACCTGCTACCGGTAGGCCGTATTTTCCAACGGCAAGGGTAGCGGTGGTTTAAAGCAGACCTGATCGAGCTTATGAGAATGAACGAACCAGAAAAGGAGCATTTGAACAGTCGATTCAAAGAGGAAAATCAGATTTGAGGGTCCCAATGTCTTAGCATACGTTGCTAGGGACAAGAATGTATCAAACTAGTTGATAGAGAAAGGCTAGGATAACGTAGTCCTATTTGGGATAACGTATTCCATGAGCTTTAAACAATGGATAACAGGACAATAGAGGAAAGAGTTTCAAAGGAATCAAATGCAGAATACCTTTTGGGTTATGGCTCTGCAGATCCCATTGGATGCGATTGTTTATACTAAAGCAGCCATAAAAAGAATAATGGGCACAATTACCAAAGATTACACCCCTGTGAGTGATAGGTCAATGTCATAGTTAATAAATATCAAATATGACGTAGACCCTCAATTTAGGGACCGTCTGGTGGATAGGATTTAGGTTAGAACTGATAACGGGGACATGCATGAACTCAAGATAGTACCTTCGTCAACCCCGTGGTGCAGAAATTGTAAAGGGTACTTTCATGAAGAAGTGGAATGCACCAATAACAAAGCGGACAACAGGAGCGATCAAAGACAAACGAGGAACTCACAACAAAATGTTATCACAGTGGGAGGGATGAACCTCCACATCAACAAGCAGCAAGCATAAGGTTTAGGTGGACAAAGCACATGATCCTCAAGCAGACAATGTGGCAAAAATTTTCATCGCCAAGGCAGTCTAGCTCCACCTCAGTCTAGACAATCGACGGACATTGCTAGGGGCTATATGTCTATTCAACGTGCAAAGGAAAAGTTCCAACGCCATTGTACCCGTTGAATAGCCCTTGGGGCCCCGTTGAATCCCCGTTGAATAGTACAACAGACCCTATTCAACGGGGATGGCGCATTGGGCGTCGGACACGTCGTTGGACGCGCGTGGAGCAAAAAAAAAATTCATCCCGTTGAATCCCGTTGAATCCCGTTGAATCTCGTTGAATCCCCGTTGAATCCCCGTTGAATCCCGTTGAATCCCTGTCGATTTTTTTTATTTATTTTTTTACCTCTAACCACAAAGTCCAGGAGCATGGTCTCATTAGCAGTCGGATAGGAATGTGGTCGATCCAGTGTGACATTGAGTGGCAACGGGCTGACAGGTTCATTACGAATTTATGGGCTGAGTCCTTTGCACCAAGCCTAGTGTTAAGGAGAGGAGGAGGGGAACCAAAATCTCCTTACTTTTTTGCGTAATACATGTAAAATACTGACCGTGGGATCACGCCTACTGCACGGCAGGATTTGGGTCACTCAACTACCACACAAACTCTTTTCTATCCTATCTCGTTGCGAGTGGGACCATGCTCCAAGGTGTTGTTGAGGTCAGTTAGTGTGTGCACAATGATCACTTGGAACTGTGAGCCGTGGGTGTCCTGGACTATGAGACCACCTCCCAACCCATCCTCACCTCAATACTCCTAGCGCACCCCCTATCCCACTATTCTACCTCAGTGTGACCAGCACTCAGGACCATTGCCCTACCAACGGGCAGGCAACTTGGACCGAACAGTAGTGATAGGCACCAGAGCTGATAGATTGCCCAGCCCTGGTGGAAACGGAATCGGACGAACCTTGCCGAACGGAACTTCGAACGCCAGGTCCAGACAATGAACTACAGGCCGCATATATATATAGCCACCAGACAGTTCTATCCGGATGCCATTAGGAACTGCACCCAGTGGCACCCTATGCTGTTGAAAAAAGAAAAAAAAAAATTGGCGTCAATTTTTTATTTTTCTTACTTTTTTAATGGATGAAAAAACAAAAATCGACGTGTGGTGTTTGAAAAACCCTACATGCCCATATATATATTTTTTAATTTTGACTTTTTTATTTATTTATAAAAAACTTAAAAAAAAAAGAAAAGAGAACATTCTATTTTACAACCCTGTGTGTGTGTGTGTGTGTGTGTGTGTGTGTGTGTGTGTGTG
>BFEA01000025.1:5294931-5318141 GCA_003427395.1 Chara braunii | reverse complement strand
ATAAGAGATAGCTTCAGTAGTTCCTGTGCTGGAAACCGGGTCCAGCGTCCCGTTACTAATTCTCAACCTCCTGTGTACTCTCTTTTACACCAAGGAACCTACACCACTTCTCAGAGAACACTACTGCCAGTGGTACAAAAACACTAGACCAATCCTGCAGGTGAGAGAGCATGCTCCAACTTGAAGTGTTAGTGCGTAATACCAGAGCACACCCTCAAATTGTCGGTATTTAGATGTAGCACACGACTTGCAAAGTTAAAGCATTAGTTGACGATTTATTTGTCATTAGTGCTAACACACGAGATTCTGTAAACGCACCCAAAGGATGCTTAATAAGAGTACTCTATCTTATTGGAACCAGTGGTGAACAAGGGCAAAATCAATTTACTTCTTACCATCTCAGTACTGTATAGCAGTAGAGTTCGGTACGCAGCGAGTTGTAGAAGGTTCATCAAAGAGATATTTGAGTGTGCAAGTGACGCTACCCAGCTGCAGCGATCTTCAAGGCGACATACTCCAACAGAAAACTATGCAGTGATTGGCCAGGTGGGGCCCAACCCCACACTTCCTTTTTTTGGGAAGAGCCATGATCCTAAATATAGCACTTTTTCTCACTCCTTTGGTAATGTTGGGAAAGGCAGACTACTTTCGAAGCAATTGTTAAAGGCTATCCGTAGGCGGCTGCAAAATTCGTGTGGAAACCCTTAACATGGAGGGCGGTTTTATCTTCAAGGTAGCGTGGGAGAATGTATGTTACTCTAGGAAGGAAAGTGGGCTCAACCTTGCCGATGAGGGTTCTGTTGGCCCAAAGTATACAAGGTCATTCCCCTGTTTGTCGTGTACTTTCTCCGACAATTACCTGCTGTAGCATACCGAATGGACTATCCCCAACTCTTCATCCCTTTCCACCTCGTTGAGAATTGAATCTTGCAAACTTCGATGATATCATTCATAGTTCTATCTTGATTTATCGATCACAATTTCCAGAACTATAACTCTTGGTCTTGAATGTTTGATTTATACCAGGTCCCTGCTGAATCTGTTTGAACATACCATTCCACTGGGATCGCCTTCATAAGCTTGTGCTTCTTAAACCACGAGTACTTGGCGCAGCTATTGATGCCGAGCCGGGAAACGGCCTGCTCGCCAAGTTCTGCCGAGCCGCCGCCGCGTCTTTTCGTTTTTCTTTTGGCTGGCGCCTCCAGTCGTTGTGGTCCGGCAGCCCAAAGCCCAAAGCCCATCAGTCGGGGCGCGTTAACGGGAAACGCCCGCGGCCGACGTATGTGCCAAGTACTGGTGGGGTTTAAGAGTGAGGGCGTTGGGCGGCGCGACGATCTGTTAGCAATCTCAGCCAACACACCACTTTCATTCAACACATTAAAATGGTGTTTAAGCCAGTACTGGATTTATCAGAAGTTGCAGTTAACTGGTCGACATGGATGTACTATTTTCTCCCTACGCAATATGTTGTTTCTGTCCATATGGGAATGAAACGGATTGCAGCCAATTCCTTTCAAAGATATCTCCGAGTACAGGTCGCGCTGTGCAAAAAAAAGTTGTATGGAAATCCAAGGCAATCTGTTGCAACAAAAAGTGACTTCCCGGATTTTCCGATGGGCTTCTGCTCCTCACCACTTCCTTTTTGGTAGAGCATTGGTCTTGAATATGACACTTCTCTCGTTGTGAGGACCCCGGCCTCAATCTTCTTATTTGTAATATCAGCCTTGGGCACTGGGCCCACTTGAAAAAAAAAAAAAAAAAAAAAAAAAAAAAGAGTCGTTACCATGGTTTGTAGGTAAGGCATATTTTTGTTGAGGGAGGAAAAAAACGACGCCAAGTAGTAAAAAAAGTGGCATGAGAGAATATATCTAAGTGTGAAGGGAGGAATCCTGGAGCTCCTCACAAAACCAAATGTGGCCATGCTGGCTCAATAGGCAATAGGGGTCTCACCAAAGCAGCCGCGACGCAGGATCGAGAGCATGGGGTGGGTAGTACTGGCGGAAGTTCTCTCTTATGTGGAAGAGAGACAGTTACCCCAAACTGAAGATGTCTGGATCTGCTGCATGTTGGATTAGTTTATGGGACGTCAATTGAAGTCTCCATCTGCCTCATTCGCCTTGCAAGTTCCTTCTCCTTCGCCTTGCCTCGTCTTCCTTCATCCTCATCTTCCTTTTTGCGCAGTTTATCATTGTCCTCTGTCTCACCACTCCCTCCTTCCTCCTCCAAGTCTCCTCATCTTCTTCATTGTTGTTGTTCCTTCTCGTCCTTTTGGTCTTGGGAAGGGCCTTCAAGACCGTCATAGGCTGCTTGAAAATCAAAGGACTCCGGAGAGCTCTCTGCCACTGTCTCTTCAAGATCCTGATTCCATTTCATGCGTTTTTGTTTAGGGTTTGTGTTGAGTTGCTTGTTTTGATTGATTGAGTGCCCTGTAGATTTCCTCGTTTTAATTGGTGTCAATCTTTTCCTCCCCCCCCCTACTTGATTGGTTCAACGACCTGCAGATTTCATCATTGATCAATGGATTAATGCCACCTTATACTGATTTACGGCCATCTTTTTTCTTCTTTTCAACCTCCTTCCACCCCTCCGCTTTTCTCAAAGAGCTAGTCAACACCCCCTCATCTCCCACACCCCCCCCCCCCCCCCCCCCCCCCCCCCCCCCCCCCCCCCCCCCCCCCCCCCCCCCCCCCCCCCCCCCCCCCCCCCCCGACGCAACAGGCTGACGGGGTTGGAGGTGCATTGGCACCACGTCCTTTACATCCCCCCGGTGCAGAAACCCGCTGGCCAGTGGCAGTGGCAGTGCAACACTGGGAAGATGTCAAATTCACATCAAACTGTGTTCATGTTCTAAGAACCTGCAATGGATCACGGCTAGCGGGCCTCCGGTGGGCCTGCGACCTTCTCGGAGGCCGAAACGAAACGATGGCCGCCGATCAGATTTATCAATGGCAGCCGTCATCGGGCCCGGCCTCCGAAACTTTAGGCGTTTGGGAAAACGTCCACTTTTCCCTATTTTCCCACGCACCGAAGGTACTATTCTGGAGGGGCACCGGTCTGGCTTACTTATCCCCGACCAGCATTAAAAGATTACATCATTACCTCTTTCTAGTAGTTTCTACCCATTCATGCTTAGCCAGGTCATTCATACAGATAACAAGGGCTGGTCAATGCCATCCATCATTGCAAGGGCTTGATGAAGTTGATGCGTTTTTTTTTTTTTTTTTTTTTTTTTTATGCATTGAATTCCAGTCCACTGGCATAACCCCCCCCTCTCCCTCACCTCTGCTCCTTGATAAAAGAAGAAAAGAAAAACAGGTAGAGAAGAAACATGATGTCCAATTAATATATCGTCATTTTATTTATGGTATATATTTCAAGAATCTATCAAATTCAAGACAAAAGTCACAAAAATGACAAAACCCAATTGATCACCATTTTGAATTCTGAGTTTGTTGAAGTACATACTGTGTGGCATGGTACTATTATTAACTTCTGAAAATCCTTTCATGTTTTTCCAACAAGCGAAGGACATCTGGACCCGTTTTCCAGCAGGTGCAGCTCCCCACCAATAGATGGAGCGACCAAAGGAAATCATAGTAGGGAGGGATGCTCTTATCACCCTACCTACCATGGTCTCAACGAGTCATTAAAAAAAAAAAGAAAAAAAAAAAGAGATGCAAACAGGAAACAATTTCAATATAACAGATGAAAAGAAAAAACACATACATGAGACAAGGCAACTCACTCACAAGTACCATGGGCTCACTCACAAGTACCATGGGCTCACTCACAAGTACCATGGGCTCACTCACGAGTACCCACGGGCTCAGCCATGAGTTTTAACTTCCAATATTCAGAAGGCCCCGTGATGCTGTCTCCAGCCTCCGCATACTGTACTGATCCCGAATGATACGTCTCATAACCTTGTTGGACGGTGTTCTTGGTAGCGAAGGAGCAAGGACGACATCGTTAACCTGACATTCAGGAGAAAAACATGTAGAAGTAACCCCAAACCTCCCCCCAAAAGAACATCAGTGCTTCATCATGGATGAGAGAAGGTGTATTTTATTATTTTCATCAAAACAATGGTTTATGCCATGTATGCTTTGTATCCTTATGTGCTGTGGACCTTGAAATTTACACACTGGCAATCAAGATTCCCCTAGTTCAGTTGGGTGGTACGCCCCTGAACTGTTGCAATGCAGACCTGAGTTTGAACTCCACTCCAAGCAGATAAGTAAAATAGTAAAAAATAGTAAAAAATAGTAAATTTCTGAATTACCTAGGGCCAGTCACTTCGACGATGATATCTCAAGCCTATTGCCCTTTACAAAACAAAAACGATTCCCACAATTTCCCAGATAGGAAGCACCAACAGCAATCGATGAAGATTTCTCATACAGGAAGAACAAACCAATGCTCCATACCTTCTCTTGCTCAGAAGTTGAGGGAGATTCAAGTGTACCATGAAAAGCTCACATCATAACAAGAAGTTGAAGAACCAACAACCCTCCCCCTTCTCGCCAACTCTCGGGCTTTTCCCTGTTCTTCAATTATCGCATACATGTTTCGAGGTCCATGTCACGTGTGTGTGTGTGTGTGTGTGTGTGTGTGTGTGTGTGTGCCATGGGTGTGTATAAACACGGCCATCCCATTTGCAATGGGAGAGGAGACCAATTCGACGTCCGCAAGGTTAGCATCAGGATAGAGCTCTACAGTAATTAGTCTCTTTTTTTAAGGAGAGAACCACTTCAATATGCCGTGGGGGAGGTGGGTGGGAGGTGTGGATTAGGTAGGGAGCTGTTAAAAGATTAGTAGGTTAGATTGTGT
This sequence comes from Chara braunii, assembly GCA_003427395.1. Taxonomy (NCBI): domain Eukaryota; kingdom Viridiplantae; phylum Streptophyta; class Charophyceae; order Charales; family Characeae; genus Chara; species Chara braunii. The sequence goes on along the minus strand of BFEA01000025.1, from coordinate 5,313,311 downwards.
TAGGATCGGGAAAATTAAAAGCCGAAGGGGGGGTGCACGCCCTAAAGCGCGCTTTTCGCCGCCTAGCACCCATAGCAGCTCATCAGAGGGATTAGTCATTAGGCTCCTGTTAGCGTAGGGGGTGAGAGGGGATCTTAATCAAGGTTTTGTAAGAGATACAACACAGGTAGTTAGAGGTTAGGATGCATGAGATCCGTACCTGAGAGGTCATGGCTGGTGATGCAGTCGTATCAGTTGCCACCGTAGCTTATTCGGCCAGTCTTAGGCGAGAGATCAGGCACTTCGTTGTACGAGGCGCAGTGTGAGAGGCACAGAAGTGTGCCTTACCAGCCACAGACACCGGGTCAGCTTGCCTGGTTGCGTGCTTGTGCGAGAAGCGCACAGTATTGGCAGAGATGCGTGTTGATCCAGAGGTGTTCGCGTGCACCGTAGCAGATGGGTGAGTGCAGGAGGAGTATAGTGTGAGGGTGTGATAGGATATACATAGTAAACATAGGCAGACAGGCCAAGGAAAAGGGCGCAGGGGGAGCTTGCAATGGCGGTGGGGTCGTACGAGCTGTAGTTTGGTATGCAGCGCGTCATGGAGAGGGCGAGGGTCCGGGGGGAGGGGGCAGGGGGGAGCAGAGGGGTTTTTTGGGTGTGGGCATACGGGATTACGGTTCTAGGTAGCGTAGTGGCTTTGTGTCAGGGGTTCGCGTTGTACAGGGAGGTGTGTTCAGTCGTGGCCGAGGAATGCAGTGCGTATCGCGTTCTTTTGCAGGGTCCGCGTTTCTGTTTTGTTTTGTCTGTATTGCCGTATCGTGGTCTGGCTATGGAGGTCTTTGTGCTGTGTTGGTCGTATTGTCACAGTGGTTTTGTCATGGGGTGCTAGTGGCGTTTCGACTGTTTGTCGTATGTGGGATGTCATGTTTCTCCATATTGTCGTTTCGCGTAGTGTTGTACACGCCTTGGCCGGGTCCAGTTTTTTTGTTGGTTATTGTCTAAGTTCTTTCTTAAAAAAGGGTTTTTTTCTAGGCTGTTTTCCCGGGCGCCCGGGCATCCAACTTCTGCCCGGGTACACGCCCGGGTGCCTGGCCGGGCATGACCCCCGGGCAGGGTTCCGGGCAGCCCCAGCGCCAAAAAAAAAAAAAAAAACTCAAAAAATTCCGGAAAAAAAATATGTTGTGTAGGATTGAAATGCAAACCAGTTTTGGCTGAGGGTCACATTATAATTCCTCACAGAATCGGAGATAAAAAAAGAAATAACAGAATCACACAAAGGCACCCCCCTTTAGACCCCTTTAGCCCCTTTAAAACCAATTTATACCCCCCTCCCCCCCCCTTGACAGCCAAYTCKCAAAAAACKAAATKAGCCCGGATTTGRAGTCCTCTGGGAGAGCGCAGAAAACCAAAAAAAAAAAAAAAAAAAAAATTTTTTTTTTTTTTTTTTTTTTTTTTGCACGCCCTGGTTACCCCGGGCGTCAGACCCCCCCGGGCGTCACGCCCGGGTGCCCGGCCGGGCAGGACCGGCCGGGCGTGAGAATCTTCCTAGGTTTTTTTGTGTGCATGTGCAATTGGGACTGTTTTTCAGTGCATTACCGTGCTTTGGGTCCCATAACCGGGGGAGTCTGAGAGAGTGGGTGTCTATATTTGTGTCCATATTTGTGTCCATATTTGTGTTATCATAGGTGTTCTTCATGATAGGGCTGATCTTCATGATGCCTGCTATATAGAATGATGAGGTTGAATCTTCATCATGATGATGTTGACTCTTCATGTGTTCTCTTCTTCCTCCTCATCTCACCTCACCTCACCTCACCTCACACACACAGAGAGAGAGAGAGAGAGAGAGAGAGAGACGGGGGGGGGGCAGTGTCATAAGTGTTCGGGACATCTATTACATTGGATCAATACAGAGACGATTAGCATGGCGCCTGTGCAAGAATGACATACATAAATCGACAAATGGCCTACGCAAAAAAAAGAAGAAAAAGCACGAACATCCGTTTAGTATCCGATCCATGGTCCATCGGCTGCACGCCCTTAACTGCATCGGATCCACTTGTTACCTTGAAGAAAGGGCTCATCTTTGTGCGCAGCGCTGCAGTGAAGGCCAGTTTCAAATCTTCAACATCAGCTACAAACCCATCCCTTAGCACAGCCACAATCACAAGCTTCTCGGGGCCGCCATCAGCAGGAGAAATTCCAATTGCGGCAGTCTCCACCACATCAGTATGTGAGGCATTGCAGGTGCGTTCGATTTCCACGGAGCTGACCTGGATCCAACAATAGACAGAAAGACAGTTACAGGCAGGTAGCCATGAGTCTTAGGGTGCCCTATTGCCCTGAATTACAAGCAACAAACCCACCCCTTGACATGGCCACAACGGCTAAGTGTGTGAGGCCACTACCAGCAGGTTCCATTTGCTACAGTCTTTACGACGGCGCTATGCAACGCAATAGAAGCACGCTCGGTTTCCAACGAGATGACCTGCCTGCAAAAACAGGACCAGGCTACAAGTCCATAGTGTTGGAGCTGCACATTTCTCTGAATAAAAACTTGAAGGAGAACATAAGGAGACAAACACAATGTATCCCATGGAGGGAGGTGGAATACTTCATTCAATTCCAGAAACCATAATTCATTCGAATTGGATTGATACGTAATCACACGTGATTGGGAGTTTTTTTCACTTAAAACTGAGCTTGAACATACTCACAGAGGTCATTGACGAAGCCGAGATATACTTCTGTACACCTGGGCGCGCATCTGCCCTGAACACAGAGACTTGAAATGATCCCCGTATAGTGTGCTGCAACCTATCTCCCTGCTCTTTTGTGCTAAAAATAACGCTCGCTGCTTCGTTCTTCAAGCTTGTAAAATTTCACAATGAAAAATTGGTTCGAACTTCTGCTCAACTCGTACCTTTGACGAGCCGCTTCGGGCCCAAGGCCTAACATTTCTGTTCATGAAAGATCCTGATTCTATCGATCTGAAACACCCCACTCTAAGCAGGGTAAGGGCCCCGGTATCCAAGTTAATGCTGTATCAGGGATACTGGACCCGGTTTGCGGCAGGTGCAGCTTCCCATCAATAGATCAGAGCATCCAGCAGCGGGATCTACTAGGGCGAGATGCTCTTATCACTCCTCCTAGCAGACCGGAGCTAGAGTTTCCCCCAACCCACATCCCCCCGCAACCCCCCTCCTCCCCCGAAAAAAAAAAGGAAAAAGAAACAACCTATTCTAGGCTAACAGTCATTGTTGAACTGGCCAGCCTCAGGTTACTCAGAATTATTTTCATCCGTTCATCTGATTGCATTCGATTTGAACTTGGGTCTGTATTTCAACAGTTCATTGGGTGTACCAACTCAGCTAGGCCCGTTGGTGTGCTGACGCGAATTGGCCACTGTCATTGTCAGTTGCTTCTCAAACCTCAAAGTTGGCGCTCACGAATCCAAAGGCTTGACCAGGTTTCAGAACTATGGTTAAATTTTGGAGTTACTCGTCCACACCTACGTTTGCTAGGGATAAAGGCATGCAAATGGATGTTTGAGGATTGGGATTTACAGTCTCCAAGCTGTTTAAGATATGATGTATTATGAACATCCAGTTTTTTTTTTTAACAAACGGGCCCAGTGCCCAAGGCTGATTATTACCAATAAGAAGATTGAGGCCGGGGTACTCACAGTCTACCCGGAGTGACCGAACAGAACATGCTGAGAACTGGGCTCAGCGTCCCTCATATGATGATGATGATGAACTTCTGCTGATTCTTTGAAAACTGTGAGATAATGATGATAGTGATGATGCTGCTTTTTTTTTTTTTTAAATCACTGGCTCCATTCTATTGGTGGGGAGCTGCACCTGCTGGAAACTGGGTCCAGCGTCCCTCTTACATAATATTTCTGGAACATGATACCGAGAACTGCAATAATCTGAAGGAGAGCTACCTCTTACATAATATATCTGGAACATGATACAGAGAACTGCAATAATCTGAAGGAGAGCTACCTCTTCAGCCCCATAGGGCCGCCAGAAAAAAATAATCTCTACTAGCAACTCATCCCCCTGTGACATATCCAAATAGCAACTAATCCCTCTATCATATCCAAATAACCATAGTGAATGATTTTGCCCGCCATTATTCCACCCCCCCCCCCATACCACTGCAGATCCACCAACGCCAGGTCCGAAGGGGGGAAAGGATCCGGAAAAGATTCTGGAGGTCTTAATATTGCGCCTGGCTGGACATCGAACCAATCATGGAATATAATCTTATAATCCCTCTTGATGTTTTCCCCATCCTCCTCCCCTCCTGACCATTCTACCTTTCCCAGTTTCCCTCTTTGAGAATCACCCAGCCAGTCCTTAGTGAAATTGAGTATTTTCTTCTTTATTTCCTGTTTTTGCTGCAACATATTGATTCTTTCTTTAGTTCTTTCCCATTGGTATCTTACCTCTGTTTCCACCATTTGCTGTACTAGTTCCACAATTCTCTGCCATCAATCTTAACCTTTTCTATTGTGAAAACACATCTTCTATACCATAGTACCCATAGCATAGATTTCCTACCTATGCTATACAGGTTCTGCTGAAAATTCGATAAAGAAGTGAGAACAGGGTACCAATGTCCCAAGAGAATCGCCCTCCAATCCCATGGCCAATCGATACCCGGAAATCTATTCCATACATAGTCCCATCGTCTCCACAACAGTTTTGCCCCTGGACATTGTAAAAAGATGTGCTCAATTGTTTCTTTTATCTTTCTGCTGGGAAAAGCCTCCACACACATGTCACACCATGGCAGAGCCACCCCCCTCTGCTCCAACGTGGAATGATCAATCAACCAGTCGTTTGTTGGCAGACACCTATGTGCAATCTGCCACTGTAATGAGGCAAACTTAGCAGGTCTTTCCTTGAAACCTTGACTGTACTAAGCAAATCCATATAAACATTCAGATGTCAAGCCCACCGCTCCTGTAAGACCGCCAGAACATCTATTCTAGGACGTAACAATCGATATGAAGCCTTGACTGATAGAGATTGCAACCTTTGCGCCTTGCATTTTCTATTGGCACGCCAGGTCCATTCCGCAGGATCCAAAGGAAGATCAGGTATAGGAATATTTGGGCAAAAAACTTTCCATGCGTTGGAAGACGTACTACACAAAGCCCTTACTCTATATAAGGATTCAAAATTAAAAAACATTACTTTGTCTTGATTGTGTTGTGCCATTGTGTAGTCCCTGTGAAATGGAAAGACATTTATTAAGGCCCCATCTATATGGATATCTAAAATTTGTCCTACTACCCTGGAACCTTCCGTCAGATGCGCACATACCCAGTCACCAACCAAAAAGACGGACCCCTTTTTCAGCGTGGCTAACCAGGCCAAAGGGATAGATGAAGTGATGATTTCAAGATTCTCTTCTAAATGATGTGCATACTTAATTTCCTTTCTTAGTTGGTCCACTGATTTCCAACTCTTGTTTTCTGAATTCCACAAGTCTTTAATCCTAATTATACCATGTTTAACCCAGGTGGACCACGGGGATGTAGAACTTATGAACACCCTACCTTGTGCATCTGAGATCCATTTGTTTCCAAAAATTGGCTGTCTAAGTACTTCCTCGTACCTAGAAGGAAGTGATCTGTTAGGTATAGGTAACTTGCGCCATATTTTCAATAAATTTACCCAAAAACCGTCTAACACTAGATCTCTCCGAACCTCTCTCCTCTCCCCCTCTTTAACAGAGTGTGCCTTAGGTCGGGGAATAGCCCAATACCTATCCTCCACCCAAGTTAGTGGATTTACATTGTTTGTGGTTTGTGGAGCCAATCTGCGTATTTGTTCCAGAGCCAAGGATTGCAAGGGAGGTCGGTAGCAAAAATTAAACGTATAATCCATTGAAGAGCCAAAGCTTGGCATTGGATCATTGGATCCAAAATGCCTAGACCCCCCTTGGCTTTTGGTTGTATGAGAACCTGCCATGCTACTCTGGGGATTACATGAGATGTCTCGTGATTACCTCGCCATAAGAAGGCTGTGAGTTGCCCCCGAAGTTCCTTGGCTGATTTCTTGTCCAGTGCCCATAAGGCGGATTTGTACCAAATAGACGCAAGTATTACATTGTTAATAACCAAAGCCCTGCCGAAAAGGGAAGTATGTAAGTTTTTCCATTGCTTCATTTTCTGTAATGCTGGAGAAGTAATCCATACATCATTAGAAATTGGTTTCCCTTTTGCTGTGAGCATCACCCCCAATACTCTGATAGGTGCCTCTAATGCCATCCACTTTACCTTAGGATTTTCTGGCGGCCTATCTCCTTGAGAATGAATCCACCAACCTTGAGTTTTACTTCCCTGGTTAACTTCCATATCCGACAGAAGGGAGAACTTATCCATCAATGCTTTTATTTCCTCCATGTTTTCCTGCGATGCTTCCATCATTATGGTTAGATCATCGACAAACATAGAGCAGATTGGTATAGCTTCCTCTGGAATTCCTGAAATATGAAGCCTTCTAACGTTCTTATTTACTCTGAGATTAGCTCCTAATGCTTCCATTATAATTACAAAAAGAAAAGGGGCTAAAGGATTTCCTTGTCTTACTGATCTTTTGAGATGTATTTCTGGTGAAAGTAGACCATTGACCTGGACCCTTGTGGTAGCATTCGAATGCAGTATAGTAATCTATTTACGAATTGTTGGACCAAAATTTATTTTTTCCAGACATGCATGTGGACAGTGAAACCTTGACTCTAGCAGATATCAGTTGTCGGTGTTGTAAAGGAAAACCAAACCTAATCGTAATTATGGAAGTTCATCCATTCCAATTTCCAAGCATTTATTCGTCGTTATTCGTTGTGGACTATACACTGATTGACAAGAATATCATTATTGTTCACTAATAGGAAACAATGGACTCTGACAAGTAAGAATTCGAGGTGTGGTGTCCTTCGGGACGTCTGTTAAAATTGGAACAATACATAGAAAATTAGCATGGCCCCTGCACAAGGATGAAATTGGGAAATGGTCCAAACCTCCTGTGATGCACTTCGGGTTCTCCAACTGAGATGACTGGTTTGGGCCCCCTGGTTGGTTGGGAACCGATGGCTTTCCAGCTCGCTCCAGGTGTTAGGAGATTGGGTGCTACTCCCCGCGTAGAGTAGAGAGATTTAGGAGTTTGTCGTAGCCCGTCTCAAATAAATATCCTAAGAGACTGGCCTTTGCAGTTGCTAAGATGTGAGTAGGTAGGTAGTGGGAGGTACATAGAGAGAAGAATATAGGTTAGTTATAAAAAAAAAAAAAAAAAAAAAAGGAATTATAGATGTGGTATGTGCCTGGAGCAGGGAGTCTGGCAGGTAAAGCGCTTATGGGACAAAGGTCAGAAAATATGCAGGTCTTTCCGTGAGCTAAGGGAGGTCTTAAAAGATTATCATAATCTACAGGAAAATCTGAATGATTATTCTCATCTCAACCCCCGATATCAGGATTACATCATCAGTGGAGGTTTCAAGTGGAAGGGTGGGGACTGGGCTACTTGGGTCACTATCCTTGGCCAAACATAGCTTTTCCAAGGGAGGGCCCACAGGTCAGAAAGCCAGGCTGACCCCTGAAGACACCAGACTGGCGACCGGTAGAAACCGGTTGGGTCGTTTCGCCAGACTACGTGCGCTTTCATTACGATAATTTTACAGCGTCACCTGCGCTCGGATGTGTGTCTATTTTGTCTACTTTGTCATGCATGTCATGTGATGATTCTCGCGGTGCGCTTGCGTGCGATTTAGCATATGCTCTATCTGACAGCTGGTTGGTTATGGTCATGCACAAGATGATTAATGCAGCAGCGACTACGAGTTAGGTATGCACGTGTTTCACGGGTTAAGTCCATAACCAACCAGGGTTAAGTCGGGGTCAACGTAAAATGTTGATCCTATGAAGTGGACCTGGAAGATAAAAGGAAGAGCCTGGCATGTAGCCCTAAGAACTAATTTGTTGAGCTATTTAACTCAATTGAGTCAATTCGGATAACTATCTTAGGCCGAGGCCTTCAGCCATTGGATTCTATCTTGAGTCAGTGATGGACCGAACATATATAAATTATATAGTATTAATTTGGGGGTAATACAAAAGATACCTTGGAATTCCCTTCTCAGGGGGAATGCCAGGAGTGGAAGCCTACAATGGCTAAGCACTTATGTAGTGGGCCTAAAATGGCTAAGTACTTATGTAGCGGGCCTAAAATGGCTAAGCACTTGTGTAGCGGTTCTACTCGACTCCGTTCGAGTGAATTTGTGGCTGAATAGAAGAAGGGAGTTGAGAAGCTCCCTGAAGGAACTATGCTCAATATGTGCAGAGGGTTCAGTAGCCGATGTGATTCGTTGTGAGTGTCGCAAAGCTGAGCAGATTTGGGACAAAACTGTTAAATTGTGGGATCACTCGTCTCCAAACTCGTTTCCAAAAAAAATAATCACTCATAATCTTGACAGGTTTCTTAATCCCAAGAATATGGTCGCAATGCAAAGGATTGTTGTTTCAGAGAGTGAGATGTACCACTCTCTGGATGATTTGGAAAAGAAGACGTCAAGAAACCACTGGTCAGAAAATAATGTCGGTGGCTCAAACTTCGGAAGGCGTGATGCAATTACTGGAAAAAATCAAAGAGGGGTAACTTTTCACAGAAATCAACATAAAACTCGAGATTTAAAATCAATTCGGGTTGGCTTTTAACCGTGCTTGAGGCTGGGATAGTAGTAGTAGTAGTCGAGTCATGACAACTTAAACGACTAAGCGCATGTGGAAGGAGAGGGAACCGGATTCTGACCAATATCCGAAAAGGCTGGTAGGCGAGTCTGTTTGCAGCATGATCAACAAAGTCTTAACTTAGAATCCCATTGAGTGTACTGTAAGTGGGTAAAAACAAATGACTTCTTTCCCTAAATAATGAAGTTTTTCAAAATCATAAAACCTGCCACCTTTCAGCCATACCAGAATGCAGCAAATTGTGGAGAAGACAACAGGGGGATGTGCCTTCGCCCTCTGGACCAATAAAGATGGCCAGAGCAAGAGAGGAACTGCAATTCTCATACCAAGGACGTCCAAGATTCTGACCGAAGGTCAGATCTTGAACAGCGAGGGGGACAGTGAGGAGGGGAGATGGTCATGGGTAGACATAAGATGGCAAGGCGAAGAGCTGAGAATCCTCAACCTATATGCAGTATTATGCACCCAACGCAGAACCCGAACGACTGATTTTCTTTGAGAACATCAAACCTCTTATTCCCAACCAGCCACCGGTCATCATCGCAGGAGACTGAAACACGACTCTAGATCCCAACTTGGACCGGATCTCTAGGACAATATTAATGGGTCCCACAAGAGCAGGAATCTGATGAAAACAATTGAAATCATCGATCCGTTCAGGGCGCTGCATCCGAACAAAAAAGCTTTCTCCCCGATCAGAAAGAACCAAGCCAATCGGACTTCACTGTCCAAGATTGACTACTTCCTGATCTCTGAGAGCCTACAAGGCGCAATCAAAGAAACTGAAATCCGTTCCTCAGCCGTCTTCAAAGGACTGGACCACAAGCCCAGTCAACTGCTGCTCAATTTTAACTCACCAGTCGAAACAGGGCAGTTTTTTTTCAAACTGAACAACTCCCTCCTAGCGACCGAGAGGCTGTCTGTAACGATCAAAGAGAACTGGTCCATCCAAAAACAGCGAGAATTCAGACAGACAAACAGGCACCAGTGGTTCATCGACAGTTACACAGACCTAACCCGAACAATACCAGTAGAATCACGGGGCATAGCGGGAGATCGTGAAAGGAGAAGTGAACAACTCCAATTCGCCATCTCAGTCGCAGAAGCTAGCCTAGCAGAGGACCCCTTGAGCAAGTTCTACAAGGATCTACTAGCTGAGACCAAAGAAGCACTAAACGAATAGAGAAGATGGGACTTGAGAGGACTGCAAATACTCGCCAGGATGACGGAATACACACTCAATGAAACCATGACTAAATTCTTCTTCTCCAAAATCAAATCGAACGCTGGGAATAACATGATATAGGCCCTCAAAGATCCGACAGATCAAGGGAATGTCAAAACAGCAGGTACAAAGATGGTCAGGATAGCCAGGACATTCTATGCAGACCTATACGAGTCAAAGACACCTTCACCCCCGACCACCGGGAACCTAAAAGCCCGCCAACACATGATGTCGTACCTAGACAAAACGATCTCAACAGCTCAAGCAAAAGACCTGGACAAACCCCTAACCTTGACTGAGCTACACGTAGCCCTGACCCAGATGGGAAACGACAAAGCTCCGGGAATTGACGGCCTCTCAAAAGAATTTTGGAGCTACTTCTGGCCGAGTCTAGGAGAGGCTCTGCTCACGATCTTCAACGACAGCAGGCCAAAGGGAGGCCTAGGCAAGGAACTAAGCACAAGCGTGGTATCTCTGCTGCACAAAAAGGGAGACAAAGAAGACCTGAAAAACTAGACCCACATCACTACTCACCACTCCCTACAAAATCCTCGCTAAGGCTCTTGCAAACAAAACCACAAAGCTAACAAACAAATGCTTTCATATCGACCAAGCATGCATCATCTGACCGGTACATACAAGACAACGTGATGACACTAAGTTAGGCAACAAAGAAGATCACGGAAAAATGAATGAAGGCAACAATCCTGTTTTTTGACTTCGAAAAGGCATACGATCAGGTCAACTGGGACTTCCTGTATGCCTGCATGGAGAAAATGGGGGTAGGCCCCAAGTTCAGAGAATGGGTTAGAGTCCTCTATTCATACGCAACAGGCAGAGTTCAGGTCAATAGGATTCTTTCAGAGACTTTCCCGATATCGAGATCGGTTAGACAAGGTGACCCATTGGCCCCGCCAATCTTCCTCTTCATTATGAAAGCCATAGCCTCCTTCCTTCGGAAAGACCCTTACATCGATCGCCTCACTGAACGCAACTTCAATCCATTACACGACTTCGCCCTACCCGTTGCGCTAATGTTCGCCGATGACCTCACTGTCCTCATTCGTGCCAACAACTGCTCATTCCAAACCCTCGTAAGAGCAATGGAAGCCTTCAGACTGGCATCGGAAATAAAGGTCAATCGGGGCAAAACCGAAGGATAGTGGCTAACAGATGAGACCCCACCCCAACCGGCCGATACAGCCACACCTGTGTCATGGTCTATAGGAGATCAGGCACTAAGATTCCTTGGCATCATGGTAAACAAGGACGGAGTGTGGCCGGGAATGGGCCAGAACCCAGTCGCCAGGGCAATTACTTGCATGGCCCTGTGCAAAAATGCCCTGGCCTCGTTAATCAGAAGAGCACTACGAATTAACACGACAATCTTCTCCACACAGTGGTCCGTGGCATCCATCTGGTTCCCCCCCGATGATGACCTCAAAACGTTAAGAAATAGGGCCATATGCTATCTATGGACTGGAGACCTCAACAGGACCACATGTATCAACAGGGTAGCCTGGAACCACATCATTAGGAAACCGCAAGAGGGGGGGCTTGGGCTAATTGATCCCAAGCAGGAATCCATAGCACTGCAGATGAAATGGATTATCAAGATCCTAATAAGACAACTCATTCCGTGGACCCAGATGGCTCTGGACAACATCAGAAATCTAACACCTATCAACTCCCCTTCGAACATGAGAGGTCTCTTCTAGATAATGGCAAAGGACTGGACAATCAAATCATAGTACAAGCCCTACTCCAACGGCAAATCCATACTGGAAGCAAACCCTCAAGTCTGGTGAAGAATGATTCAATGATGTCGAGCAAACATGGTGAACCAGGAAATAGAGAAGAGGTCCTGAGACAACCTCTGTTCTGCAACCCCTGGATCGGAGACCAAAATGGCTCACCCTGGAAAAGACAGAAGATCGACGACAATGGTTAACCGAACAGGAGCTCCGAAATGAGTTAAAAGGCTGCCACGCCCTCACAAAAAATCTAACACAGATTCAGAAGAGCATCCCAACACAGTGGCTCTCCCTCTTGAGGGAGGACTTCTCGTGGAAATTCGGGGACTGGGGCATACTCATCTTCCAAACCCAGCCTCGCAGAGCTTACCGTTTTCTATCTTGAACCAATGCACCCAGCTACCTCTCCAAATTCTTCTCCTACCCGATCACTACTCACAACCTACAAGAGTTGGAACTTATGAACAAAGAACCCCAGTGTGAGATGCTAGAATCCTTCTGTCTGAGGAAAGTGAGGGTCACAAAAGCCAAACCTTGGATAATCTTCCAACCTGATCTCTGCATATCTGACCTCGAATTCGACCGAAAAGAGTGGACCTGGAAACAAGGAAAATCTGGGAGAACGAGAATGATATTCGAATACGATGTAAAATTCGGATATGACTTCGGATTTCAAACTACAGACTCGGATCCCAGACTCGAAGAAAAATGGAGGGAGATCCTGAACCTAGAACCTACTGACCCCATTTCCATCCCCTGGACGAAGTACCTGTCCATCAGAACGATTAGGATCTGAAGCATGCAGTGGCTCATAACCCACGCATCCCTGCCCGTCAACCAATGGCTCCACAAGAGGAAGAAACATACGGATCCCGACAGCTCTGAATAATGTGTTATGTGCACAGACAACTGACCAGAAGACATACCCCACTGCCTATTGTACTGCACTGAAGCAGTCTGGATATGGAACAAAGTTTGCGACTTATGGTCCCTCCTCTTCCCATCACCCCTCCCCCCACTTCTCCTCAAAACATCCTCCTTCTATCCAACAGTACTAACAATCTCAAAGGCGGCAAGGAAATCTGGTTTCACCTTCTCAGGAAGCTGGCTCTGTGGGTGATTTGGAAAGGAGGTGTACCAAGACTCTACCAACAATCCACACAAATCTGACAGCCTTACAGCTGAGAGGAAAAGCTAGAATCAGCCCACACAGGCAGTCCGTCAGCAACTACAACACAGAGCCATAAGTCTGAGAAGCCTTCCAGGTCCAAGATTACGTCATACAGGCTAACTCAGGCAGTGGTGAAAGGTGGTACATCCTGCCTCGGGACGTAATCAAGGCCAGCTTTCGGACCTTCCTACCGTAAGGGGGAGGAGCGTGTGTGAGTACCCATTGTAAAAAAGGGAATAGGCTGGCCAGGATGCAGGTAGACAAGCTACGAGTCTCAAATTAAAGGAAGGACATTTTAGCGAGCAAGGACAGATTAGCCAACAGGGATAGATACAAATAGATCAGGCTAACTTAGGCAGGGGTGAAGGGTGGTACATCCTTCCTTTCGGAAGTAATCAATGCCATCCTTTAGGCCTTCCCACCATAAGGGGGAGGAGTGTGAGTGAGTGATTTTTGTATCTCTTCCTGACTTGCCGGTGGAATAGGAACCGGACTGATGCTCCCCAGAATGGAAAAGGAGCCAGAGCCCCAGGGTTCTGTTTCAAAAAAAAAAAAAAAAAAAAAAAAAGACTATCGAGAGAACTGAGGTGGCAAGGGAAGAAATGTGGGCCCTACTGTTGAGTACGACGAAAACTGAGATTGGTGCAGATGGAGGGAGGTTACATCAACAACGAAAGTCAGACCAGAAAGGCTAGCCACCAAGAGACCGTCCTTCATGAGAGACTGACTCCTACATGGAAAAATTGTAACAGTGGCAGATAATAGATTGATCTGGAAGAAATGGCACAGCGAAACTCCAACAGGGACGATGACCCAGTGATGGGCAAACTGACACCATAGTCTCAACAATACAGACAACTCTCCTCTTTTCTTGTTGCATACGAACTATATGACAGAACCACAATGGATTTTGAAAGGAAAAGCAGTAGGGCAAGCTGACAGTCAATCCTCCTACATAGGAGCAATCAATGCTGGTCAGGGTTCCTTCGGCTAGACGGAAGGAAGCGTGAGTGTGTCGTCCACCATGTATTCCAATTCTCGACTTCCCAGTGGACAGGAACCGGACTGATGCTCCCCAAAATGGATATGGAGCCAGGACCATAAGGACCTGTTTTTTTTTTTTTTTTAATAAATAAAAATCTGTCAGGAGATCAAAACGAAATTTGCGACTGCTGGCAGGGTTTGAGGTCGGCATGCCTTAGCACTACTCCTCGATGGGAATGGTTCCATAAGAGCTACTCGAACCTTTCAGACACCGTGGCCAAAGTGTCTAGGAAGTTAGCGTCGATAAGGAAACAAAGAAAGCAGTCATTAGAATTTGCACTTAAAATAGCTGAATCCAAATTGACAAACAACCCCGCCTCTCAACTTTATATCGCGATCTTTGACAAGGCTCGAGAGGAATAGCCCATGTGGAAATGGTGGGATCTGAAAGGCCTCCAAATAAGAGCAAGAATGTGCGAATACGAACTAAGTGATTCAATGACTAAACACTTCTTTGCCCGAATTAAAGCTAACTCGAGAGCCACCACGATAGAAGGCCTGAAGTCACTCACAACTCCCGAAACGGTGAAAACAGATAGCGAAGGGATGCTTGAGATAGCCAACAAGTTTTACAAGGAGCTATACCAGTCCAAGACGGGGGCACCAATACCCCTCAACATCAGAGAAGCAAGGCAGAAAATGCTACAATACCTGAAGCAAACAATTTCACCTGACCAAGCTGAAACGCTTGACAAACCCTTCACATCAGATGAAATACTTCGGGCTCTACAAAGTATGAACAATAATAAGACCCCAGGAATTGACGGCTTAACAAAAGAATTATGGGAAAAATCCTGGCCCTTGCTAGGTAATGACGTACTAAACTTCTATAATGACAGTTGGTCTCAGGGGGGTCTGGGAAACCTTCTCAGCATATCTTTGCTAACCCTCCCATATAAGATCTTGGCAAAGACCTTGTCGAACCGGATTATCAAGATCACCAACCAATGCTTCCACATTGACCAAACAGGATTCATCCCGGATCGTTATATCCTGTACAATGTTATGACATTGAACGAGTCCGTAAGAAAAATCAGAGACCGGAAAATAAATGCCGCCATTCTCTTCTTTGATTTTGAGAAAGCATACGATCAAGTCAATTGGGACTTTATGGAAGCAAGCATGGAAAGAATGGGAGTCGGACCGAACTTCAGAAAATGGGTCAGGATACTCTACAAGGATGCAGTTGGTTGTGTCCAAGTCAATGGACTGCTGTCAGATTGCTATCCGATTTCCCGCTCGGTCCGTCAAGGGGACCATCTAGCGCCGTCAATCTTCCTATTCGTAATGGAGGCAATCGCATCCTTCCTGCGCAAGGATCCGTCAATCCAGAGACTAGCTAGCACCGATGTAGGCTCGGCTCACCAGATGGATTTCCCCGCAGCCATCATGTTCGCCGATGATCTAACAGTTGTAATCAGAGCATCAGATTCATCCTTCATAACACTAGCCAAAGCAATGGAGGCATTCAAGTTAGCCTCAGAAATGAAGATCAATTGGGGGAAAACAATTGGCTGGTGGCTCTCCGATGACGAACCCCTTTCTCTTCAAGGAGGTGAGGCGGCTATGACATGGCAAACACCGGACACACCCACACGTTATCTAGGTATCCTGATGACGAAAGAAGGATCGGCGTCCCAAATGGGCCCAGCTATGCTAGCCAAACAGATTAACAAAATCGGAAGATGGGGCAACTCTTGTGCTTCCCTTATAGACCGAGCTCTGGTTCTCAATACGTCGGTCTTCTCAATGATGTGGTATATTGCCTCTATCTGGACAGTTCCTGACAGTTCGATTAAGGAGCTGAACAGATGGGCCAGGATTTACCTTTGGACAGGAGACCCCAACAAAGACAAGTGCATATCTAAGATAGCCTGACACTATGTCACAAGGAGGCCACGAGAGGGGGGCCTAGGAATCATTGACCCCGGAACAGAAACGAAAGCTCTGCAAATTAAATGGATCATCAAACTGCCGATGAATCCGGACAGCGCCTGGAATAACCTGGGTCTGGACAGTATTAAATCGGTGGCTCATGTTCCCTCCGCGAACGACATATCAGGCCTATTTTGGGTAATGAACAAAGAATGGGTGATCTCCACAGGACGGAGGAATTGGACGAGGAACAACGGACCCGAAGATCATCGGCCGCCCACCCCCTACTGGCCGGCATTGCTTCGATCGTGGAGGAAAATAATCCCTAACAAGATAAACAAACCTAAATCTAAAGATGAAGTACTAAGACAACCGCTATTCGGGAACGAATGGCTGACAAATGAAGCCAACAACCCTCTTTTCCTAGAACAGAGATGGCTATCGTGGATCAAGAATGGCATATGGAAAGTAGACCACTTGTGGATGGAGGACAAAAAAGACTGGATAACTGAACAGGAAGTCAGTGCTCGACTAAAAGGTTGCCACAGACGAGAGACCAATCTCCAATACATACTCACTCGTATTCCTCAAGAATGGAAAGACATCCTGGTAAAAGATGAGTCCTGGAGACCGGGCGAGTGGGGACTTTTGATTCAAGATACAGCCCCTACTAGAGCCTATCAATTCTCTCACATGCAGCAAGGCTCACACACCAGAGCCAGTTTTCTCTCCTTCCCGGTCTCCTTCACCAATACGGCCAGGCCAGCTATTTTCAACGATAATGTAGAATCATCGATATTGGATTCCTTCCTCCTCAGAAAAGTAAGGGTCCTAGGCTCATGGCCAAAGGAAATATTCAGACCGGATACGGCAATCCGATCCCCGGAGTTCGACCCAGCGGAGTGGCCTGGAAGCCAAATTCCACCAGCAACTTCAAATCAAAAGTCCCGATCCAGGACTACTCAGTTAAACTTGGGTACAGACTGTCTCTGAAGACCAAAATCCCAGATCCAATCATCAAAAACAGACGGAGGAACCTCGTGGGTCAAGAAGCTGACAAAATTACAGGAATACATTGGGAAAAATTCAAACGTATCAGACCAATCAAGATCAGAAGCCTGCAATGGCTGATTGTATATGCAGCCCTACCAGTGAACCAATGGCTACACATTAGATGGAAAACCACAGACCCAGACAGTTCAGAATTATGTGCAGTCTGCTCTGATGGCTCGGTAGAAGATACAGTCCACTGCCTAGTCCTCTGTAAAGAAGCAACCGAATACTGGGCGAGAGCTTCTTCACTCTGGGACTCCCTCTTCTCATCTCCCTTCCCCAAACAACCCATTCAGCTGCTCCTCTTGACTAACATCCCGGATCAGCCTCGGAAGGCTGAGAGGACCTGGTTTGAACTCATCAGAAAGGTGACCCTATGGGTCATATGGAAGGAGAGATGCAGTCGAACAATTGAAGGACTCTCCAACCCACGGGAGAAAGTGTGGATAGAAACTAAAATAATGATTCAAGCCGAGATCCTATGCAGATGGCGGAAGATCAAGCGAGCCTGGTCTGAAGACGAAGAACAGCAGAACAAGGAGAGGCAGAGATTTTACAGGATCTGGCTGGTTGATGGCAAGATTGGTGAACTGCGACAGGACCGCGTATGTTGGAAAGAATGACATAATTCAAATCCAGGAAGGGGTCCCCAACATCAGACGTTGCTGGAATCCATAAGCACCCCTTAGTCTGCAGAAGGTTAAACATGACCCAGGGAGTACAGACGACGTGGAAAAAGAGGACAAGTCTGACAACGCTGGAGCATGTACAGGGGTCGCCAAGGAAGATCCCATCTCAGACATCCGGAAGCTTACTAACGCCTGTCAAGACCTAATTGTGTCGTTTTGACGATAAGATTGCAGACTGAGGGTGTAGGTTTCATTAACAACGGTTGATCGTCTAAAGGGGGGGCGAAGTGACTTTTGGGAAGAACCAGGTGGGGTAAGGCCAAAAGGTGGGATCTTTCTAGGGTCTAGTGCTTCATCTGACAGATCTGGATTCCGGATCTGAGAGGAAAGAGTGGGATAAGGCAAGCTGACAGTCAATCCTCCCATGGTGGAGCAATCAATGCTGCTCAGGGGTCCTTCGGCCTGACGGAAGGAAGCGTGTGTGACTGTTAATTGTTGTAATGTTTTTGACTTGCCGGTGGAATGGGAACCGGACTGACGCTCCCCAGAATAGAGGGAGCCAGGTTTTAAAAAAAAAAAAAAAAAAAAAAAAAAAAAAAAGAACTGCCAGGAGAAGCAAAGCAGCTCGTACTGTGGACCAGCAGCGTACAAAGAATAGGTCACCACATGGACAATCACACCTGTAACAACTGCACATGCATGAATGGTTGTGGGCACGCACAGACACGCACACATGCACACACACACAAAGATGACAGGGCGCAAAGATGCACACAAACACAGACAAACAGACCAATGTGGGGGGGGAAAAGGATGCTCACACACACACACTGAGAGAGAGAGAGAGAGAGAGAGAGAGAGAGAGAGAGAGAGAGAGAGAGAG
>BFEA01000025.1:5260211-5278007 GCA_003427395.1 Chara braunii | reverse complement strand
ACAACAACAACAACAACAACAACAACGACAACGACAATGACAATGACAATGACAACGACAACAACAACAACAACAACAACAACGACAACGACAATTACAATGACAATGACAACGACAACAACAACAACAACAACAACAACGACAACGACAATGACAATGACAACGACAACAACAACAACAACAAATGTCAATCCCCCTTCAACTCGCCACCATCTTCATCCTCCAATAACTCCCCCAGCATCGCATGAATAATACCAATGAAAGAATGAACCATAACTAATGTCCAAAATCCTCCGCTTACTGCCCGCCACTGAAAAAGTCGACCTTAGCCATAGCTCTGATGTTCAGAGTACAATGCAAAGCTACTATTCCTCTCCTTCTATGGCCACCAGGCCTAAGACTACCCTCGGCGTCTTCCTTCAATGTATTACCCCACTTGGGGTGTCCCAGGTGCAGCGCCAAGCAAGAAGATGAAGATGCAGACCACCATAGCCAAGGTGGGCTCCTTCTTCACTATTCTTGTTCCTCCTCCTCCCTCTGTGCTCCTCCTTGGTCCTTCCCACCATAGCCAAGGTGGGAGGCCAGCCCACCTTCTTCCTCACCCAGTGCTGCTTTAGCTGGGTGGTTGCTCCAGCAGCGTGCCCCCAAGCTGCACGCCCGCAAATGAGGTTGAGCACTTTGCCTCCTCACTTGATATACCGAAGTGCCTCCTCGCGCGGCTGCTTCTAGGCCGTGCAGCTTCCAAGCCTACCCAGTACCTCCTCGAATTGGAGTGAACCTCATTGCAGTCTGATATTCCCCTCCGCAGGCTCTAGAGTCAGACTGCTGGACCAGTACCTCTGCCTCTAAGCCTACCGGACTCCTAAATTCTACCTCGGCCTCTAAAGGTACAAACTCTTTGTCTTTTTCTGCCTACCTACCGCTACTTGAGTGTCTCCAGCCTCCGCGGGCCCACCCCTCACTAATACGGTAATACCCCGCTGCAACCGGCACACGACACAGCCACAGGTAAGTACCAGGCCCGTGGACCTTTCCAGCACACACGAACTTAGAAATCTCTGCAGAATACGGGCAGGCAAACACACGGGAACTCAGCAATCACGCACACACACGAACTTAGAAATCTCTGCAGAATACGGGAATCTCAGCACGTCAGTCAAACAAGCTGCAAAACTAAGAAAACAGCAAGTTTCTCAGTCTGCGATTTTGCAAGTCATTACATGTAGAAGATTCAATTAAAAGCTTCCAATGCTCTTCCAATCATGGCAGGAGAATGTGGGCGTAGAAACTGGAATGCATACAAAGGTGACAGAGGAGGTGGTCTGTCTGCTCAGTAGGTACCGACATGGTGGTCATGAGAACAGAGTCTGAAAAAGAACACTGTTTTCATTATGTGAGGAGGCCACCAACCTCATGTGAGGAGCTGTTCTGCTTCTCAGGATCTACCTTAGTTTCATGATTCTGATCTCTTTTTTTTTTTCTTTTTTTTTTAATTCTAATCTATAAAGGTTAATTCGTAACTTCGTAGTGACAAATTGGGGTTCTTCTGCAAGTGATCCCTGAGGGGGGGGGGGGGGGGGGGGGGGGGGGGGGGGGGGGGGGGGAGCGGGGGCGGGCTTCAGGTTCCTAACTTCAGGGGAAATGCTGATGTTCTTCTGTCCTATTAACAAATGTGCATGCATCAGATATCATTTCGACCACAATTGCATCCCAGCCAACGTCACCATTAATGGTTAATAGGGACCCCCTATTTATTGTATGCACTCTATGTATGGGTGACAAGTTTCATTAAAAAGGCTATAAATGGCATGAGAAATTTCTGAAAATTCAGGCCTCCATTAACCTTCTCTCAAAACCAGGGCTTGAATGTGGACTGACACAAGCCCAACAGGGCTAAAACTGTAGTCAGTGAGGGTATGTTGGCCAGATAGGGGTACGAGGGTTTGAAGGGCAACAGAGAAGGGGGGAAGGGGGGGTGTTTGCGCGCACAGAGCAAGAAGAAGAAGAAGACTGAAGGGCAAGGGAGAAGGGGGGGAGGGGGGTGTTAGCGCGCACAGATCAAGAAGAAGAAGAAGACTCTGCCACTGGAGGAGGGTGAAGAAGAACAAGAAGAGAGGAGTGTGCCCGCTGGGGGAGGAGGAGGAGGATTGGAACTATGCGAAAGGAAAAACAGTGACCTGATCTTGCTCCAGTCCACCTGATCAATACAGCCCGTATTTTTCCAGCCTTTCACAATACTGGGTATTAATCCAAGCATCGTCACTCCAGTTTCCTAAGAACAAAAAGCCACATATGTCAGCAACATTACTGTTATGGGGGGTTTGAGAGGGTGCCTGGGCAAAGTATGCCATCCTCAACCTTCAAACTGCAGGTGAACTGGGGCAAAGCTCCCAACAGTACAACGGAGTCTTAACGGTCAGGCCACACACTCTTCGCTTTTTTGCACCCAAAAAAGCAAAATTTGTGCTACCACAAAAAAGGAAATGCAAATTCTGGAGTCCAATGGTTCAGTGGTTCTACCAACTTATAGTCCTTGATTATTCATGTTAATTGAACAGCATGACGAACTTGATAGAAGCGAATCCGACCATCTCCACACGTGGTTAATAGGTGGTGTCATTTTCGTCGAATTTTTCACTGGAACAGTGCGGAACTGCCATATTGCCTTGATTTTGAAGATTTTCTGCATTTTTATTTTATTTTTCTTGATTTCTTTTTTTCTGTGATATGTCGTATGCGAGAGAGAGGGTTAATGGAAGGCCGGAAATTCAGTGTTTTTCGGCGCATCGCCAGAAGCAACGTGGTGCAAAATTTTGGAAACAAACAATGCAGTGGGTTATTACAGCAGGTTCATAATACAAACATAAAAAAAAAAAAAAAAAAAACGCAAAAGAAAACAAAATAAAAAAACTCAAAAACACTAAAAAACCCTAACCCTAACAAACACTATCCCTACTTCAAATTTCCAACTGATGGCCATGATCTTTGAATTCTCGTGGTTGTTGATCTCCTGGTTGTCGTGCTGATGGATGCTTATGATCTTGATTCTTGATTGATTGCACCTCTTGAAGTCTACATGGCCCTGATCTTCACTTCTGATGATCCTTCCTGTTGTCATGATGGCATTTCAATGTGCCTATTCTTCAAACCATATGACTGTCATAAACTTGAAATGGAAATCCATGAGAAATTGGATGAGCATTGAGCATTGAGCATATGGATTGGTGCAGTCCAAGGACGCTGTTTTTCTGTCTTTCCTTGTGGTTGCATGGGTCCTGGGGACCAACTCACGCAAGAGTGCACATGTCATGCATCATCCTCACACACAATGATCAGCAGTCTCAAGTCATAGACAAAGGTAGATGAGAAGAGGACCGAGTTTCACAGCTTATATTATCAAAAATATGATTACAAAGTGTCTCAAAGTTCCCCTGAGTCCAGCGCTCATCAGCGCAACACACAGCTCTTGTCAACTCATCAATATGACTTCCATTGCATCAGCGCAGATCGTCTCCAAGTCATCAATGTGGTCACTACTCATCAGCGCCACCTCTGCAGTTCACATCCAACTCAGGTATCTTCCATATCCAAACCTTGAACGAACACTCTCAGCCTCAGTCCCTTCCTCCTATGATGCATACACACTCTTCACTCATGAGGATCTACTCTGAATACTACTCATAGCTAAAGTACTAACCCTCTACTACTAATGCTAACTCACTGGGTAGCTATGGCTGCATCTCTTCCAGCGTACAGGCTTCTTCCCTCACTCAGCGCATCTTCATCCTCCAGCGCTGCTCCTCCTGACTCAGCGCACAAGTGCACCAGCACTTCCACGCAGAAATGGCCAGTGGAGATCTGGCGAGGAATGAGGTT
This sequence comes from Chara braunii, assembly GCA_003427395.1. NCBI lineage: Eukaryota > Viridiplantae > Streptophyta > Charophyceae > Charales > Characeae > Chara > Chara braunii. The sequence goes on along the minus strand of BFEA01000025.1, from coordinate 5,274,131 downwards.
GGCAGTTTCTTTTATAGTTCTGGCCACTCCTCGCTGGGTCTGCATTGGCTCAATCCAGCCTTTCCTTTGTCCCAGACCCTGCATTGCATGTGTCCCAGTATAGTCCCAATGAGGTTCAACTGCTGCTGAGGCCCCTCAGCCTAGATTTGGACTTGAAAGTCTGGATCTGGACTGTCCCCTTGACTTAGATCAGAACTGGGACTTTACCTATTGACTTCACTTTCGGACAGGCACAACTCTAGACGAACAGACACATTTACTGCCTGAACAGACACTTTCCTTCGCACGAACAGGTACACTGTCTGCACGTACAGACACACCCTTACCCGAACAGACATGACATGCACATCTTTTGGTGAACAGGTAAGTCCTTTGATAATGCTGTTTGCTTTAGATTTGGATGTGCCCGTAGGTCTTGACCTTTGACCTGCTTTCACGTTTCTGAGCCCTGGCGAGATACCCTTTCAGGCTGCTTTACTTTTACAAGGCCCATGTTGCTTTACTTTTACAAGGCCTGAGGCCTACATTGGGTAAAGGCCCTTTTATGGTAATTTTTGTCACCAAAATTCAGTACATGGCCAGGAGGAGTTAGTTGTTGCTATTCAGTGTGTAGTGCAGCTGCCGGGCTTTGTAGCTTGTTCCCAGTAGAACGCCCAGTCATTATACCCGTATTTGGGGCAACTTTCTACAGGTGATGACCACTGGCGCTCTGTTGATCTGCAGCAAGTCAAGCAATTTGTGCGCTTGAGCTCAAGCACACCTATACTAAAGCTACTGGGGTGCTTCTTAAGCAAGTGGTGGGGATCCTCATGGGAAAGATCACGAGCCCCCCACTGGCCTGCATCATGTGTCCATGTGTGGAATTTCGTTTCTTGCGACGTTTGGGGACGGCCAGACAGGATATGTATGGCCCTGCGCCTCATGGACGATGCGAGTTTGGTTGTCTTGAATCGTAAGTGTAGCGATATGTCTGTGGACAGCATCAGGGAGCGGTTTGAACACGGCTACCCACTGAATCTGCAATTGAAACGGGCAGATGATGAAACGGATTCTCGAAATTTTTGGGGGATCAGAATGTCTGTCAACACGATTCCACCGCGCATTGGTTGTTATCAGTTCGCTAAGAATGAGCGTACCATCTGGGAGGGAGACATGTTGGAGTTCAAATCGGGTCAGTCCTGTCATTCATGGGGGAGTAAGAAGCAAAAAAGCGTTGTTATCTCAAGTCATCTGCACAGAATTGATAAAAACTTTAAAAACACAAATACCAGATCTCAGATCCCGATGAGAGTCTTGAGTCTGACTCATGAATCACAGATGAAAGACTTCCCCTCGTGCTTTGTGGAGGGTACGGCGACGCTTAGCCAAAGGGAAAGATCGGATTTGACAAACACAGTCAAGTGGCTATATGGCAGTATATGCACAGTAGGAGCGGACCAGACATGATGAGGAGTGTACAGACAGGGTATTTCTACCGGTCGATGTCTGGCCCCTTATTGCATTTTTGTGGTATGAAGAATGTAGAGACAGGGTTTCGGTCGCTGCTGAGCTTCAAACTCAGTCACTTATACGTAGAATGTTGGTTTTGCCTTGTTCAAGCTGTTCTACTTTTTTTGGTTGTAGTACCGTTGTAGTTACAGGGTTTCGGTCGTTGCAGAACCTCAAACTTTCATCGGCCTGGTATTCAGTCCGCAAGTTTTGCGTGACAGTCTCCGATGCTTCCGCTGGTGAAACGGTTTGGGCATCCATAGTTTCCTTGCATCGCGTCTTCCAGATTACCCATGGGCCATAGTGTCAGCATGCGTAGCCTCCGGAAGAGGGTCCTCTGCCACTTGTCTGTGAACCTTGGTTCTGACAATCCCGTGAGGCGAGTGGTCGGATTGTTCGGCAGCGGTACAGTGTTCACTGTCGTCCACAGAGCTTCCGCCCTGGCCCATAGCTGCCGCGCTTTCGGGCAGTTCAGGAGGCAGTGGGGCAGGTCTTCCAGTAAGCCATCGTCACAAATTGCGCAGGCGTCATCAAAGTCTCGCCTGGCTGCCGCCCTGCGTCGTCTACTGAGCCACTTGTTGACTGATGAGCCATTGCATACTTCGGATGCTAGTGTTTCTTATGGTGAGGAGGACTTGCCATGGAAGCGCCATGTGTCCTTGTAAGCTCCCCGGGAGATGTTTCTCCCATCTTTGGCTCAGGATGTCGTTGGTGTTGACCGCTCTCCTCCTGAGTCTGTAGCCCAGGTGTGTGGTATAGTCCAGGATGTTAGTTCGCCGCTCGGTGTCTGTTGTTGTGCCCACCATCTTCCAGGCCCTCTCCCCCAGGTCGAGCTCCAAGTCCTGTGGCCGTGTCGTGGAGCTGTAGATTCTATAAAAATCGTCCTCTGCCACTCGGACTTTGCGGAGAAGGGTTGGTTTGGCTGTGACGCGAGCGCGTACTGTCTTGTTAACCTCGCTGACGGTCCTGCCCGGCTGGTGAATATCGTGTATGGTACACAATGCCCAACCCCCTGCTGGACCTGTGGCATTGAAATAAGCCAGTGCGACTGTGGGGGTGGTCTCCCAGGTCCATGTGGCCCAGTCCCCAAACTTCCATGCCGATGGTGCTTGCAGCAGCGTCAGCCAGTCAGGCGGTATTGACTGCAGCAGGGCATCAAAATCGGCTTGCAGGTTGTGACCTCCTTTGAGCGGTTCTCTAAGCTCTGTGTACATTTTCCAGCGGCTGTGTTGCTGGTTCCAGAGGTGTTGGATCTGCCACACGCTTTGCTCCAACCGTGATATCCATCTGGCATCCTGAGACATTAGCGTCCACGGCTTGTCCGTCGGGTCCTTCAGCCATTGGTTGCAGAAGAGGGGCTGACACAGAACCTCTTCCCTGTTCGCTGGCTTCCAGACTTTGGACAGGATGATCTCTCTCCAGATCTTAATGCTCAACGCATCCATCTTCTCCATGCTCTGGTATGTAGCCACCATCTGGACACCGGAACAAAATATGGCCAACACTCTCAAACGGTGAGCCACGGCCTACCTTTGGACAGGGAATCCGACAAGACAGAACTTCAAACCAAAACTGGCTTGGTCTCATGTGGTGCAGCCAAAAGGCAAGGGGGCCCTAGGAATCCTCGACCCCGTCGTGCAGATCAAAGCTCTTCAAACCAAGTGGGTGGTCAAACTGCTCACGCACCAAGGGTTGCCGTGGACCTCTCTGGGCCTGCACTGAATACGACAGCTACCCAAAACTACCACGCCGCACAACATGCAAGAACTATTTTGGATGATGGCCAAATCATGGTCGACACGCAACAACATCCAGCAGCAAGGGGAACCGCAACACCAACAACCGGGAGAATCAAGTTCAATGTATGGACGTTTGCAAATATAGACCATGCTGCAGCTGTAGTTAGGGGATAATTACTCAAGAACTTTCCAGGATGTATATGATGGCAATCACATGCCCTTATGTTCCTTCCTCTCCATACCTGCACAAATCTCCCGAAAGATGAATGAAGAGGGCTTCCATTAAACAGGGCGATTGTGGCCTTGTTCAGAAGAGCAGCATAAATCAACCAGGGGCCCATCATCCATCCCAAATTTGTCGGCCACGAAATCACATCTCCGGAGCGCACATCCTGATGAGCCCATGCATCTGCTGCAGCCTTGATAGGCGTTGCATGTGTCCAGGGAATTGCCTTAGGCTCGCCTGCATTACAGAAAAACAAGAGGAAATGACAAAATCAATGACAACATAAGTGAGATTCGACCTCGCCGAGCGAACAAAGAGGAAATGGCAAAATCAAAGGGGAACTAACCAGTGAGATGACGAACAGAACTCAAAGACCTGCCTGGTCGCTGAATGGCACATTCCTAAACCTGCTAATCTGCAGGCGAACAGTTCAAATCTAAATTCCAAAACTTCAGATGCAATTGACCCCCTCTTAAACCACCAGTCCGCGACCAAGGTGTGCCGGTTAACAGACTGGTAGATGTACGGGCCTGCCTGCGCCCAGTTAAATTCATTCATAATAAAAAAGCTGTCAAAGGTACTTGGAGCTGGGAAACACACTAGTGGTTTAAGGAAGTAAACGGAGAGATGAACAGAACTCGCAGTGTCACAGCAAAAGAGGTATTTGAGTGTACATGCCTGTGCCACAACTGTTCCATTTCTTTGAATCTGCAGCCACTTAGTGAACCAACCGCTTACACAATCTAGTCGAGCAATCAATACACTGATGCACACGAAGTGAATTTCTGAGCTCTTCACTTGTTTCACAAATTGCGTGAAAGGCAGGATTGTTATGATCCTGGCCAATTTCGAGATACATATTCATCAGATAGTACAATGCCGTCCAATTGCAGAAAGAAATGAATGCACTTGAGAGGAGAGAGAAGGTTAAAAGAAGAAGAAGAAGAAGAAAGAAAGAAGAAGAAGTGCAATGAACCCAGATGGCGAAGATACTTGTCAACAATGCCAGCCCATATAGATATCAACCTGCTGATGAATGTCAAATAGTCATAATTGTGTCCAGATAGAATGAGATGGGAAATCATACACAGACGAAGGAGATAGAGGGGAGAATAGATTGAGAGGGGAGAAATCAACAATGCCCACTCCTGCTTCGGGCTACCTCCTCTCTCGCCACCTCAATAATCAATAACCCGAACACAAATCTGAAGTTCTCTCTCAATGTGCCACGTGGCACGTCAGCCTGTCTTCATCAGCGAACTGGATAATGTCGACATCAAGATACCAGGTACGTATTTACTATAACCCCACAGTCTTGATCTCCTTCCTAAGTGACGATGAATCAGAACAGCACTATCAATCACGTAGCCCCGCCACGTCAGAGTACATGTGGCAGCAGCCACGTCAGCGGCGGCGTGTGGCAGCTGCCACGTCAGCATGCCAGGAAGACAATTGCCAGCCAGCCACCATGCCAGCCAGCAGCGCGTCGCCGTCTCTTCTCATATGCCAGCATAGAGCCAGCGTCCAGCCAGTGTCGCAGCGTCGCACCAGCGTCAAAGTCAACGCGTGAAGCCAGCATTGATGCAAGACTGAATGAATGTCAAAGCCAGGAAGTCAGCTCTTATGTAGTGTTGACGCGGGGTCTGGACCCTGGATGCTGTATCCTTCAGCCGTCCAAATCTCAATGCGAATGAGGGCCCAGATTGGCCTGAAACCGAATTCCCTCCGCCCAGGATGCTGTCTGGGTACCTGCGCACAACAAGTGAGTGTATCCAACCAAGGGCCTGGGTGCGGTACCTTTGACTCTACAATTGACTTTGACTCTTGAATTTCCTGTGCAGCGTTCGGTCACACAGTCACACTCGACAGACTCAGGACTGGGCGTGTCTTGGTCACACAGCCCAGCGCAGACCAACTCAGATCTGTGTTTCCTTGGGCTGAGTTCTGAGCCCCAGGCTACTTCTGAACAGGGTTACTGCATTCCTGCCAGCCCATTTTCGAGTTCCACCGCAGAAATATTTAAGACTTTAATCCTCGTTCATAAGCAGCGACAATATCAGGAGCAGTTTCAAGTAGTTCTCGTTTAGTAAACCATCTGTCCTCAGATGGTGCTTGAGACTTGAAACGTACCTTGAACTACTTCTGAGGTCGTCCACGTGCACTTGTAGAAAAGTACCCATGCTCTGTGATTTTGTCCACTTCATATCCGCCATCCATGTCTGGCGGAATCATAGACGGTCTATGTGGGAACTCATTTCCTTCTACATAAGGTAGCAATTTGGACGCGTGAAAGACAAAATATGTTTTGAGGTGAGGGGGAATATCAATTCGGTAAGACGGTCCCTCTGCATCCCCAATTATTTTAAGAACTTCCCAGGGTCCAAAATAGACAGGCAATAGTTTCTGAGACACATCTTCTTCTAGTGAAAACTCTTTGGACTTCACCCGGACGAGATCACCTACCTGGAATGTCGATGGTCGGTGATGCTTATTAGCTTGTTCAATCATCCGGTCCTGAGCTTTCTTTATATTATCCTTTACTTTCTTAATGTCTGCTTGGAACAATACTGCATATTCCCGAGTCCTTGGAGGTAACCTAAGGAATTGGTCCCTTGTCAGCACATCAATGGGACGCTTAGGTTTCCACCCCTTATGCAATGCATTTGGTGTTCGCCCTGTAGCGGTATGGACACTACTATTGTATGCTCTTGCTATTTTGGGTAAGTTCTCATCCCAATCAATCTGATCGGGTCTCACATAGATGCGCCGAAGCTGCTGGCACAAACGGTTCATCTGTTCACTTTGTCCATTCATTTCAGGGTGTCGCCCTGACGACATGGTCAAATGTGTACCGTATGCTTCCATCAGCTTTTGCCATGGCATACTCGTGAGCCTAGCATCACAGTCAGATACAATGGAGAGAGGGAAACCATACTCAGTCACCCATCGCATCTGAAACTTTTGGATCACAAGTTCAGTTAGTGCGTCTGCGGGTAAGGGAATAAACATGACATACTTAGAGAAACGATCCACAATAACCATACTTGACTATTGCCATTCCGACTTTTGGTGAGGCTCATGAAATCAATCGAGATAGACTCACCTGGTCCGCTTGGAATCGGTAATGGTTTCAGAAGACCAAGTGGATTCTCATGTGAGGGTTTGTTTCTCTGGCACACAAGACATGTACGAACATAAGTTAGTACGTCTTCTTTCAATCCTTTCCACTCAAAGCGTTCTCTAACCTCAGCGTAAGTTTTCTTGAAACCAAAATGACCTTCAACATCGTGACATTCCCCAATCAGCAGACTTTTAATTTCTTCCTGGTGAGGAATACACAATCTCTGTTCACTTTAGTCTAACAAGAAAAGCAAACCATCGGTTACCTTACAGTTGGAAAGTAGAGTTGGGTCTTTTGCAAGGACATCCATAATAGGTTTCCAGATAGGGTCAATGGCATATCCTTGACGAATTCTATCTTTCAAATCATTCCCAAAATCTAGGTAAGAGACAATAGCACCAAAGAAATCACATCTTCTAGACGATGCATCTGCAACCACGTTAGACTTTCCTTTGATAGTTTTTAACTCAAAATCAAAAGTGTCAATGAATGCAGACCATCGTACTAACTTATCAGAGAGTCTAGGCTGTGTCTTTATCCACTTGAGTGTCGAGTGGTCTGAGTACACAGTGAAGTGCCTCCCTAACAAGTAGTGTTTCCATGTGTCCAGCATACAGACTAAAGCATACAATTCTCTTTCATACGTGGAGTTGGCGACCTTTTCTGATGGCAATCGTGTGGACATAAACTCAATTGGTCTGTAACCATTGTCGTCGTTTTGTTGGAGGACTGCGCCAATCCCATACTGACTTGCATCAGTAGTAACGATAAAGGGAAGAGACAGATCAACAATTTTCAGAACAGGGTAGTGAGTTAACGCATACTTTACCTTCTTAAACGAAGACTCACAATCCTTATTCCACAACCAGATAGTTCATTTCTTTAACAATCTTCTCATTGGTGCAGCGATCAATGAGAAGTTTCTGACAAACTTCCTATAGTAGCTTGCCAAACCAAGAAAAGATCGTAACTCGGTCATAGACTTAGGTTGTGGCCAATCTCTAATTGCTGATATTTTCTTTTCCTCTGGCCTGAGGCCATCTTGGTTCACTATATGTCCTAAGTATAAAACTTCAGACTTAGCGAACTCAGACTTCTTTGGGTTTATTTTAAAGTTGCCCTCTCGCAACTTATCTAACACCAAACGAAGATGCTTCTCGTGTTCTTCTAAGGTTTTACTATACACGAGAATATCGTCGAGATAGACAATAACGAACTGATCCAACCATTGACGAGAGAATTCATTCATTGACCATTGGAACGTTGCATGGGCATTTGTCAATCCGAAGGGCATTACCATGAACTCGTAATGGCCATACCTGGTCCGGAAAGCAGTCTTGTGTTGATCTGCGGGTTCCACCTCGATCTGATGGTACCCAGACTTCGGATCAATCTTACTAAAATACTTACAACCCTGTAGTTGGTCAAGTAAGTCGTCGATGCGAGGAAGTGGTTCGACATTCTTGACGGTGACGACATTCAACCCTCGATAATCATTACACAAACGTAATTCACCCTACTTTTTGGGCACAAACAAGACAGGTGCACCATAGGGAGATGAACTAGGGCGAATTCATCCTTTGTCGGTAAGGTCTTGCAGTTGTTTCTTCAATTCCTCAAGTTCCCTGGAAGACATTCTATAGATAGGGCCCTTGGGAATTTTACTACCGGGAATGATTTCAACCATGTGCTTAATAGCATGTTCAGTAATTCCGGTAGGTTCAAGTTGCAAATCCTTATATTTTGAAAGAAGACTTTCAATAGTTGGAGGGCAGGAAGAAGAAGATTCACTGCTTTTCTTTACCAATACCAACATGACTTCCTGTTCCAACTTTTTCTTCGAAACCATCGAACGAAAAGTTGGGTAACTCATACAATAAAAAAACAAACTAAAGCCAGAGCCAGACTTATAATATAACTTAATTGGTTTCATTTCAGATTGTGCATCTTTCAGTTGCACAATCTTGCCTTTGAAATCGATATCCGGGTTGGCTTCCTCGTGCCAGTCCATACCCAGAATGAGATCAAAAGGCAGATTCTTCTCTATGAGGAAAGATAACTCGTGCACAATCTTTTTTCCTTCCCTCGTTCTGAACTGACACTTAATACGATCAACGTATTGAGAGACAGTGATCGTACTTTTGTCGGCTAACATAGACGTGATAGGTCGAGACAAGTCTTTCACCTTCATTCCGAGATGCAACTTGCGRATTGCCTTATCGGAGATGTAGGACCTCGTCGATCCAGGGTCCAACAACGCACCAACTCGTGTTCGTGCGATTTCAACATCTGCAAAATAGAGTTTGCTTTTCGAGCCAATGAGCTACGTAAGGCTAGCAATTCATTACCTAGCTCATCAAGGGAGTCATCCAGAGAGACAGAACATAAGACAATGTCAGGGTGGTCTGGATGATGGGCTAAGGAAGAATCATCCTCTGCCATATGAGAAGAAGGGTAGGAAGGGTTCGTAGGCGCCTTACCTGTCTGTTCGTCCTTACCCTTAATCTCAGTAGGAGTAGATGCTACTCCTACTGGTTGCTCGCTTTTGGGTTACGGATCATAGGGCAATATCCGATCACATGTCCCGGTGTGCCGCACTTAAGACATTGTGCATTGTCCATGCGCTCCTGCCAAGTCTCGCGAGTCATTCCCATCTTCAACCATGGCTTCCCATCGGCAATGCCAGGGTGTCATGGAAATGGTCTCGGTTTCTTCCCTGTTCCATTTTTGGGTGGCCCTCCCTTATTGGGCACAACACCAGTGACTTCCCCCTTCCTGGAGTCACTGTTATTATCCTTATCTTCTAATGGTCACTTTTCCACTGTGTCATCGTCAAAGACGACAAGGGTGTGGTCCTGGCGCTTTTGTCACCAGAGAATTCGTTTCCCATTGTACGGCCTTCCTCCTCCTCCTCCTCCAGACTTAACTACGGCTGCATAGGAGTTTTTGACTTGAGAAGTCATTTGCTCCCTTTGCAGAGCAAGGTGGCGAAATTGCCTATAGTTGTACTTACCTGACTTTGCTTCGGCCACCAGGTGTCCCCGGATGGGCTCAGGCAACGCGCAGGAGTAGATGTACAACACTTGGCTGTCTTGCAGGTTCAATCCTGGGACCTGCAGTAATCGATCGAATTCTCGGGACAAAGCCTTGACCGACGTCCAATGCTTTTGACCAATTGATGTTAACTGGTCAAACGCCTTATCGACCGTCGTCTTATCGAGGAAGCGGTCCTTGATCTTTGCCAAGAACAGTTTCAATGTCAGGGTCTTTTCCCACTCGCCGATGTCTTCGAACCCCGCGCCATTAGCCTCGGCCAACAACTTGAGACTCCGGCTCGACCGGGGCGGTGCTCACATACGTTTGGATTTCAGCAATCCAAAGCAACAGGCTCTCGTCTTTCTTGTTACTAAACGTAAAAGGCAATTTCATTTTCACTTTCTCTTTCTTCTTTGGCTTCTCCGGTTCTGCGCTTGTCTTACCCAGAGTTGTTGAAGGAGGAGATTTAGGAGAAAGAGATGAATGAGAAGAGTGAGATGGAAAGGATGGTGGACTCGGTGGTCCATTCCCATTGGTCGTTGTCTAAATTGTTGGTACAACAGACTTCATAGCATCTCCCATCAACTTTCGCACTTCTTTCTTGTCTTCTTTTTCTTCTTGTTTTTCCTCACCCTCTATCTGGTTCTTTCCTTTCACAATATTTGCGATGGTTCGTAATCCTATAGCATTCTCATCTAACTGAGTTTGCTGCCTGTCGATTTTCTCTTCCAGAAAGGTAAGGTATGTCACAATATGAGACAATGTATGTGACATGTCAGTTTGTTCTCCAACTTCTGTTCCAATTACTTGTCTACTTTCTTTAACTCTTTGTCCTCTTCTTTGTTCCTGTTCTCTTCTTCTGGCCAATTCTTCTTTTTTTCTTTCTTCCGCGGCCAATGTTTCTTTCAACTGTTGTATATTTGCATTAATCGTAGCCTCAGTTACTTCTGGCTTAGTCTCGCCTTTACGAGTCGCTTCCATTATTTCTTCCAGCTGCTTCAAGGCAAACTGGTCCAACGCCTGTCGGCCCTGGGCAATCGGTTTGGAAACTCTGGTCCCAGTTGCCACAACCTCCACAACTGTGATAGATTTCTTCAGACGGTCTTCAACCGTCTGCAAATCAAATCTATCACGGATGTGTTGTTCAACATCCGGTCCAAACAGATGTACTTCTGTCAAGAACTGGTTCCATAAGGCCAACAACTCTTGTTTCTTATTCTCAGACTGCCTCCGAGTCTTAAGCTCAGACGGTCCTTCGCCCACGGAGAGCGTGATCGAAATAGAAAACAAGAATGTGATCACGAATCTCGTCAGAATAAACTTTTGCAAACATTTCCAGAAGTAAGAAATTTTCGGAGGACAGAAACAAGAAAATTCGTCGGCCAGGTTGTTCTACCGCAAAAATAAATAAAAGAGACAATAATTTTAACGGTCACCCGAACCAGATTCACACTATCTGAACAAAAAGTTTTAATAACAAGGAACAGGAATTTTACTAATTCTGATTGCTGTTCTAATTTCAATGTGATGACATTCTTTTCTATTTCAGGTACCGTGACTCAGGCCAGCATGATCATCAACACACACAAGTACACAGGCACACAACACAACACAAGACAACAGGTAAGTCCGCCAACAATATCACAATAATAGTTAGCGTTCTTCCCTTGCTGTTGCTTCTCCTTCAATCCTGTATGATCAACACCCAATCTGACGTTTGGCACCACAGGCACGTCAGTCTTCTAGCCGTGACGCTTCGGTCATCGGAATGCAACGCTCTCTTAGGCACAACCGTGCCTGCCACGTGTCACCCCTAGCATGCCAACTCAGCAACTCGAAGAGTATGCCACGTCAGCATGTCCAATCATAATCATCAATGGGGTGCACGTCAGCAATGTGCGTTGATGTCATCGGTCACTTTCATGCCTGCCACGTGTATCCCCTGGTGTGCCAACACAGCAGCGCTTGAGTCTGCCATGTCAACACTATGGTCCAGTCAGCAACATCAGTGGAATACACGTCAGGAGCGGTACCAGTGCGTCGTACAATGCCACGTCAGCCAGGTAATGGAGTGCCATGTCAGACAAAGCCACGTCAACCCTAAGCCTCTCACCACAGTAAACGAGTGGTGAGTCAGCAATGCCACATCAGCACTCCTTAACGGTCACCGGCCACGTCAGCAGTGTCGTCCCGATCGCAGATGCGATCGATCCTGCTGGTCTTCCCTTGTCGAGATACCAATGCCACGTCAACACCTGACGTGCGCTGTCCCTCTCTTGTCCACGTCACCACTTTCACCGTCGTCATACAAGTCGTCATTGTTCGTCACATCATCGGAAGTATAGCTCTGATACCAAATTGCAATGAACCCAGATGGCGAAGATACTTGTCAACAATGCCAGCCCATATAGATATCAACCTGCTGATGAATGTCAAATAATCATAATTGTGTCCAAATAGAATGAGATGGGAAATCATACACAGACGAAGGAGATAGAGGGGAGAATAGATTGAGAGGGGAGAAATCAACAATGCCCACTCCTGCTTCGGGCTACCTCCTCTCTCGCCACCTCAATAATCAATAACCCGAACACAAATCTGAAGTTCTCTCTCAATGTGCCACGTGGCACGTCAGCCTGTCTTCATCAGCGAACTGGATAATGTCGACATCAAGATACCAGGTACGTATTTACTATAACCCCACAGTCTTGATCTCCTTCCTAAGTGACGATGAATCAGAACAGCACTATCAATCACGTAGCCCCGCCACGTCAGAGTACATGTGGCAGCAGCCACGTCAGCGGCGGCGTGTGGCAGCTGCCACGTCAGCATGCCAGGAAGACAATTGCCAGCCAGCCACCATGCCAGCCAGCAGCGCGTCGCCGTCTCTTCTCATATGCCAGCATAGAGCCAGCGTCCAGCCAGTGTCGCAGCGTCGCACCAGCGTCAAAGTCAACGCGTGAAGCCAGCATTGATGCAAGACTGAATGAATGTCAAAGCCAGGAAGTCAGCTCTTATGTAGTGTTGACGCGGGGTCTGGACCCTGGATGCTGTATCCTTCAGCCGTCCAAATCTCAATGCGAATGAGGGCCCAGATTGGCCTGAAACCGAATTCCCTCCGCCCAGGATGCTGTCTGGGTACCTGCGCACAACAAGTGAGTGTATCCAACCAAGGGCCTGGGTGCGGTACCTTTGACTCTACAATCGACTTTGACTCTTGAATTTCCTGTGCAGCGTTCGGTCACACAGCCACACTCGACAGACTCAGGACTGGGCGTGTCTTGGTCACACAGCCCAGCGCAGACCAACTCAGATCTACGTTTCCTGGGGCTGAGTTCTGAGCCCCAGGCTACTTGTGAACAGGGTTACTGCAGAAGATGATGTACACCAGCATAGACAAATGATAAAGCGCTTCTTCTTCGCCAAACTCTCTCTTCCTCCTTATCTCCTCCTCTCTTATTCACACAAGAAATAATAATACAATGTTGAATGGCTGAACCAGAACCAATGTCTGAATCCCTCTTCTACTGCAGGTATCACTTGAGGTCCACCATAGCCATGGCCGCCTCTCCCACTCTACACTCTCATAGGCCGAGGATATGGCGGACTACTAGGCCTTGCCCAGATGCCCAAAGGACCACCCAAAGCAGCTATGGCTGCTCTAGCTCAGGCCGCCATGCCTGACTCTGCCTCGAAGCTTCTTGGTGTAGCTCTACCCCAGCTGGGCCCTTCCTGCTGCAGCGCCCACCAAGGTGATGAAGATGGCTGCCGCCATAGCCAGGTAAGTACCTCTGGCGCTCCTCCCTAACCCTGGCCTTCTTCCTCCTCCGTGCCCTTGCTCCTTCCCCAGCAGCACTGCTGAGTGCTAGCGCTGCTCCAGTCAGCGCTCCAACCAGTGTGTCGCCAAACTTGCACACCGACAATGAGGCTGGGCTCTTCGCCCGGCCTGGAGATATAGCGGCCTGCTTGCCTCTTGGGCGGTGACTTCCAGGCCGCTCGGCCTTCCAAGCGACCAGTACCTCCTCCCTTCCGGAGGGAAACATCATTGCAGACTCTGATATTGCACGTACAGGCCCTAGACTCAGACTGGTTGGACTGGTACCCGCCTAGACCTAGCCTACAACTACTGGGCCTCTAAAAATGCCACTTTTGTCTTCTTCTGGTCGGCCTCGAGTACCGGGCACATCTACCTCTTCAGGGTGCGGAACCGGCCTACCTGCTACTTGAGTGTTTCCCCGCTGCTTCAAGTGTTGCGGGCCTCTTCCCCCGCCACTTGAGTGTTTTCCCCCGCTGCAATCCTCAATGTCACG
>BFEA01000025.1:5221589-5240590 GCA_003427395.1 Chara braunii | reverse complement strand
GCGGGAAGGGGGCAAGTCTGGCAAGAGCAAAGTGGGAGAAGGGAAGAGGAGAAAGGAACAAAAAGGTGGGGACTGAAAAGGAAGATGAGCTTTCCATAAGGAAAAAGGATACGAACAATGCAAACTAGGACTGAGTAGGTGAAATTATGTGCCCTAAGTGCTCCCTCTGCCAAGCTGTCTGATTCTTCACGTCCTGCTTGACGATATCGCATCTCCAACGTTTCAGCAGGATATGGCACGCAAATTATGATCTCTTGTAATTACTCTGTATGGGCACGATGAGCAGGAATGTTCGTTTCATCTGAACGACAATGCGAACTATGCAACAAGATAGGCGGGAAAAGAAAGGAAGCAGCAGGGGTTGGACTGGGAGACGAACATCGAAGCTGCTGCCATGTGGACATGGATGCGAAGTTGCAGACAGCATACAGGTGAGGTAATCATGTTACTGTGTTCCCCCGAACACAGGGCACCACTCATCATGACTGTATCAGACCGTAAAAATAGCTTGTATATATTCATAATCAGGGTGCATTGTGTGTTCAGGGGGAGATGGTCGGCCATAGGCCAATCGACAACTGGTTAAAAAACACAAAAACAAAAAACAAGAAGGGCCAACAACATACACTGACTGAGTCAGTCAGAACAGACTGGCAATCAAAAGGGTTGACAATCCACAGCTGGAACGTCAACGGATTGGGAAACATCTTGTTCAAGGAAGATAAACTTTGAGACATCCGGCTAGGCCTCAAGGACAAGAAGAAATTGAAACCAGACATAATCCTACTGCAAGAAACCCACCTATCCATCCTCACAAACCACGCTAGAGTAAAGAGGACAGTGGGAAAAAGTCTGGGCGGTTCCCCGTTCACATTATGGTCCAACAAAGATGGTCTGAGCAAACGAGGCACAGAAACCCTAATACCAGAAGGTAGATGGTCCTGGATCGAAATCAGGTGGCAAGGAGAAGAGCTTAGGATTCTGAACATATACGCGCCCAACGGAGAAAACAAACGGCTAGTGTTTTTTGACAGAATTAAACAGCTCTTCCAGAATCCTCTACCAATAATCATAGCAGGTGACTGGAACACGACATTGGATCCTAGCCTAGATCGCATCTCCCGATCCCTACTGCTGGGCCCCACACGAGCCGGCACTCACATCCAAAACATTATGACGGAGTTCGAACTGATCCATCCGTTTTGAACCCTTCATCCCCGCGCGAAAGCCTTCTCCCTAATCAAAAGAAACCGAGCAAACCGGACGTCACTCTCAAGGATTGACTTTTTCCTAATCTCCGAGCTCCTGCAGGGAGCAATCAAGGAGGCCGGAATTCTACCAGCATCAGCCTTCAAAGGCTGGATCACAAACCCACCTACCTGCTCCTCAACTTCAACTTCCCGGTAGAAAAAGGTCAGGGCTTCTATAGACTAAACAACTCTCTCCTCTCCACAGACCGTCTAACAGAGGCAGTCGGATGGAACTGGCTGCTAATGCAACAGAATGAAGCGAGGTGTCATAACCGACACCAATGGTTCATAGACAGCTATGTGGACCTATCCCAGACTGCTTCGTCTGAGTCGAGAAGCATAGCAGCAGAACACAAAAATTAGAAAGGAAGAACTCCACATTGCTATGTCTATTGTGGAAGCTAACCTCATCTCAGACCCCATTGACAACTTCTAACATGACCTACTCACATCCACCAAAGATGAGTTGGGAGGGGATGGGAGCTTAGGGGCTCACAACTACGCGCCAAAATAACAGAGTACAGCCTCAACGAATCCATGTCATTGTTCTTCTTCTCTAAAGTCAAGGCCAATGCTAGAAACAACATGATTGAGAGGCTCAAAGTCCCAACGGAGCAGGGTAAACAAAATCAGCCGGCACAGACATGGTAAGGATTGCCAGATCCTTCCACGCCGACCTCTACGAGTCCAAGACCCCTTTCCCCCCTCCCGCAACGAACATCACCGCCCACCAACATATGTTGTCATATTTAGACAGAACGATCACGCAGGAGCAAACAAAGGACAAGGACAAACCAATTACCCTGGGGGAACTTCATGCAGCCTTAGCCCAGATGGGTAACGACAAGGCACCAGGAATCGATGGCCTATCCGAAGAGTTATGGGTCTACTTCTGGCCGGTAATGGGGAAAGTCAGTTTTTAGGCACTAGTGTGGTCTCTCTAATCCACAAGAAAGGGGAAAAAGAAGACCTAAAAAACTACACACCGATCTCACTCCTCACAACCCCCTACAAAGTCCTAGCAAAAGCACTAGCCAACATGATCATAAAACTCACAGACAAATGTTTTTACATTGACCAAGCAGGTTTCATTCTGGGACAGTACATACTAGACAATGTGATGGCCTTGAATGAGGCAGCAAAGAAGATCATAAAAAAACGAATGCAAGTTGCGGTCCTGTTTTTTAACTTTGAAAAAGTCTATGATCAAGTCAATTGGGATTTCCTCCATAGCTGTATGGAGAAGATGGGAGTCAGCCCAAACTTCAAAGAGTAGGTTCGAGAGCTCTACGGAGACGCCATGGGCAGAGTCCTAAACAAAATATTGTTGGAAGCTTACCCGATATCAAGATCCATTCGCCAAGGCGACCCGCTTGTGCCCCCAATTTTTATATTCATCATGGAAGCCATAGCCTCCTTCCTCCGCAAAGACCCCTCCATAGACTGCCTCACCGAACAAAACTACAGCCCCATCTATGACTTTGCCCTACCCACTGCGCTGATGTTCGCCGATGAGCTCACGGTTCTCATCCGCGCAAACAACTCCTCCTTTCAGACCCTGGTCACAACTTTGGTAGCCTTCCGACTCGCATCAGAAATGAAGGTGAACTGGTCCAAAACGGAAGGCTGGTGGTTAGCAAAAGACAACCCCCCCCCAACCCCCGAACGTATCCATCCCAATGTCAAGGTCCACGGGTGACCAAGCACTCTGGTATTTGGGCATCATAATCAACAAAGATGGCATCTGGCAAGAGATGGAGGAGAATCTAATCGCCAGAGCAATAACCCGCCTAGCCCCTTGCAAAAAAGCCCAGGCCTCCCTGCTGGGCCGAGCACTAGTCATTAACACGACAATATTCTCCACGCTATGGTACATGGCATCCATATGGTCCCCGCCCGATGACGACCTGAGGAGACTGAAGGCTAGGGCCAGATGATTCCTGTGGATAGGAGACCCCAACAAAACTACCTGCATAAACAAAGTGGCCTGGAAAAACGTCATCAGGAAACCGCACGAAGGGGTTCTAGGCATCATTAACCCAAAACAGCAAACAATCGCCCTTCAGATGGTCAAGATCCTAACCATGCAATCACTTCCCTGGACTAAACTGGCCTTAGACAGCATAAGGAACCTGGCACCTGTAACCTCTCCACCTAACATGAGTGGCCTGTTCTGGGTTATGGCAAAAGACTGGCCGCTCCAATCAGAGAGATCTACGAGGAAAACCCAGCAACCACTGTCTACTCAGCCCAATCCCACTCCCAACACTTACTGGACACCGATTCTGAAGCCCTGGTGCCGATTGGCACCAAACAAGAGAGGAACACCAAGCAACAAAGAGGAAGTCCTCAAGCAGCCCCTGGGTGCAATCCCTGGATCAAAGACACAGAGGGCGAGCCCTGGATCAAAGACACAAAGGGCAAGCCCTGGACCCTTCGACCTAAGGATCACATATGGCTATCCTGGGTAGAGAGAGGAGTATGGCAGCTCAAACATCTGTAGTCTGAGGAGCGACAGGACTGGCTATCCGACCAAGAACTCCGGACTCCCCTGAAGGGATGTCACTCCATGAGCACCAACGTAGCGGAAATCCACCAAAGCATCCCTCCCCTATGGACATCCCTCCTAAGAGAGAAATACAGGTGGAAACCAGGAGATTGGGGCCAACCCATCTCCCATACCCCTCCCACAAGAGCCTACCGCTTTGTATCTAGACCAGATCCAACCAGCTACCAGGCCAACTTCACATCCTACCCCATCACCAAACGCAGTCTGTACGAACTAGAAGCCCAAAACAATGCACCACAGAACGAACGGGTAGAAACCTTCTTGCTTCAAAAGGTAAGAGTCTTCCACAGTAAGGCGTGGATAATCTTCCAGCCTGAACTAGAAATTGAGGAGCTCGAATTCGACCCAAAGGAGTGGATATGGGAGCAGAGCACCACCAGGAAGTCAAAAACGATAACGGAATATGATGTACAGTTTGGGTATGACCTCGAACTGCAGACCACAGACCCGAATCCCAGCCTGGTGGAGAAGTGGAGAAACATCCTTCACTTAGACTCCGCGACCTCCTTCACCATCCCACTGACCAAATATCTTCTCATCAGACCGATCAGAATTCGTAGCATGCAGTGGCTCATGCAATGGCTTCTCGAGAGAAGGAAACACTCAGACCCAGTTAGCTCAGCACCCTGCGCATTGTGTAACAACAACGTTCCCGACGACATCCCCCACTGCATTCTACTCTGTTCGGAAGCGACCTGGATCTGGAACAAGGTTCCGGAACTCTGGTGGATCCTCTTCGCAACACCACCCCCCAACATCCCCCCTCTGACTATCCTACTTTTCTCTAACACCCCTAGCAACATCAAGGGCAGCAGGGAAGTCTGGTTCAAAAAAATCTTCTCAGGAAACTGGCACTATGGGTCATATGGAAACGCAGATGCACACGGACAATCGAGGGAGCAGAGGTGGCACGGGAAGAAATGTGGTCTCTATTGCTGAGTATTGTGGAGACTGAAATCCAGAGCAGATGGCGAAAGATAGTGGCTTCTATGAAACACAGACCATAAAGACAAGCAAGCAAGAGACGCACATTCCTGAGAGATTTGCTTCTAAAGGGCAAGGTCGCCACCCTTACAGATAACAGGATGAGATGCAAGAGGTGCTACCAGGCCCAGCCATGAGTTTATGTCAAGTCGAGAACCCAGGAAGAGGCAATATTATGATGAGCAACAGCAGAGACAGTTGGACGAGCGAGAGAGGAGGAAGACTCAGAAACACAACTGGAAGCGGAACCTCCCACTTTTCTTGGTTTTGCATAGGTCTATCTGACAGGTCCCGGGTGGAGCCTGAGAGGAACCAGTGGGCAGGGCAAGCAGTCAATCCTCCTCCCGGGGAGCAATCAAAGCTGGTCAGGGGTCCTTCGGCCATACGGAAGGAAGCATGTGTGTATACTATGTTGTATTCAATTTTGACTTGCCAGGGGTGAGGAACCGAACTGACGCTCCCCAGAATGGAAAGGAGCCAGGAGCATAAGGACCTGTTTTATTAAAAAAAAAAAAAAAAAAAAAGAAGAAGAAGAAGAAGAAGGGCCAACAACAGGCCATGGTCTCAAATTCTACAGGCATGCTGTAATTGAACTGGGCAACGCTCCAGCTTTAGGGGATGTTCACACCGGCCTCTGCCCATACCATTTCAACATCAGTTCCTGGTCGTGCGTTGCCAACAGGTACACTCCACAGAGTGTAAAAATTGAATGAAGATATCTAAGAATGCAGTACGAGCTCCTTAACTGCCACTGCCAAACCCCTCCCAGCCAATTTTGCGGCCCCAGTGCCAAACCCCTCCCAGCCCATTTTGCGGCCCAAGTGCCAAACCCCTCCCAGCCGATTTTGCGCCCCCAGTGCCAAATCCTTCCCAGCCGATTTCGCGGCCGTGCAAACACACACCAGGTTTTCTAGGTACCAGCCTGCCTGCAAAGCCAGTTCGATTTGTACTCCATGGGGAACTTTCCTTCAGGTGAAAACTGGCCTGCTGGCCCTGGTGGTGCAAACATCTGCTACCTCCTGGAGAAGAATCAAGTCAATCTGTGCAGACACAGGAAAAAAACAAAGCTCTGGCCATAGGATCACCAGTCCAAGGGATAAACCCAGAAAAGGGAGGACCTCCAGGCAACCAGAGCAGTTGTAAGAGGTAGTCATGGTTTACAAGAATCTGACTCATTGCACATATGTACTGTGGGGCAAAGGTCAGTTCCAGGTTCCTCCTTTTTCTCTTTTTTTTTTTTTTTTTTAATGGTCCTGGTTCCTATTCTGGGGAGCGTCAGTCCGGTTCCTATTCCACCGGCAAGTCAAAATATACATTACATCAAGAACACTCACACACGCTTCCTTCCGTCAGGCCGAAGGATCCCTGAACAGCATTGATTGCTCCACCGCGGTGGAGGATTGACTGTCAGCTTGCCCTATCCCTCTCTTTCCTCTCAGACCTGGAGTCCAGGTCTGCCAGATAGCGCCATTGTCCCTAGAAAGAGCTCATCCGTTATCCTTGCCGACCTGTTTCCTCCCCACACACCTCCCTGCCCCTTTGGAAGATCTACGATAAAACCCTAAACCCTAAACCCCTCGCCTGTGCGCCCAACCTCCAATTGTCGATCTTGGACATTGGCAGGCATTGCTTCCGGCCCCCTGCGATAAAGCCTTCCTTTGTAACCCGCGTTCATGCTCCCGTATTTTCACCTACTCTAACTTGTCCTTCTCTCTCCCATATTTCCTCTTTGTTCGTACCCCCTGGGCCCCTGAGGGGCCGCTTACATTCGATTGAGGCCTAGGATGCGAATATGCCCTCAGACGTTGCCTGCTGGTGAAAGCCTCTTTCTGGTACTGAATTGTGCCACTCCTTCCAGCATACCCGGTCCTCTCGCAATTCTGCAATCTTGCCATTTATCAGCCAATTCCTGTAGAATCTCTGCCTCTCCTTGTTACGCTGCTCTTCATCTTCTGTCCAAGCTTGTTTGGTCTTCCGCCATCTGCAGAGGATCTCAGCTTGTATCAATGTTCTGGTTTCTATCCACACCTTCTCCCGTGGGTTAGACCGCCCTTCAATTGTCCTGCTGCATCTCTCCTTCCATATGACCCATAGGGTCACTTTCCTGATGAGTTCAAACCAGATCCTTTCTGCCTTTTGCGCCTGATCAGGGATGTTAGTCAAGAGGAGAAGTTGAATGGGTTGATCGGGGAAGGGAGATGTGAAGAGGGAGTCCCAGAGTGATGAAGCTCTTGCCCAGTATTCAGTAGCCTCTTTACAAAGCACTAGGCAGTGAACTATATCTTCTACAGGGCCTTCGGTGCAGACTGTACATAACTCCGAGCTGTTGAGGTCTGCGGCTTTCCGCCTAGTGTGTAGCCATTGGTTCACCGGTAGGGCTGCGTACGCAATCAGCCACTGCAAACGTCTAGTCTTGATTGGTCTGATGCGTTTGAATTTTTCCCAGTGGATTCGTGTGATGTTGTCTGCTTCCTGCCTGACGAGGTTCCGCCATCTGTTTTTGATAATAGGGTCTGGATTTTTGGTCTTTAGAGACAGTCTGTACCCAAGTTTGACTGTGTAATCCTGGATTGGAATTTTGGTCTTAATGTTGCTGGCCCTATTTGGCGTCCACGCCCATTCCGCTGGATCGAACTCCAAGCTACGGATTGTAGTGTCAGGTCTGAAGACTGACTTTGGCCATGCCCCTAGGACCCTTACTTTCCGGAGCAGGAAGGATTCTAAGACTGGCAACTCTACATCGCAGTTCAAGATAGTTGGCGTACCAGTATTGGTGAGGGAAATCGGGAAAGAGAGGAAAGTGGCCCTAGTGTGTGAGCCTTGCGCAAATGGGAGAATTGAAAGGCTCTAGAGGGGGTTACATCTTGAATCATAAGTCCCCACTCACCCGGTCTCCACGATTCATCTTTTACCAGGATATCTGTCCATTCCTGCGGGATACAGCTAAGTATATACTGGAGAATGGTCCCTCGTCTGTGGCATCCTTTCAGTCAGGAGCTGACTTCTTGTTCCGTTATCCAGCCCTTTTTATCCTCCTTCCATAAGTGGTCAACTTTCCAGATGTCGTTCTTGATCCAGGACAACCACCTCTGTTCTAGGAAGAGTGGGTTGTCCGCCTCGTTTGTTATCCATTCATTCCCGAAGAGCGGTTGCCTTAGTAATTCATCCTTGGATTTGGGTCTGTTTATCTTATTGGGAAATATTTTCCTCCAGGATCGGAGTAGTGCCGGCCAGTAAGGCGTGGGTGGTCAACCGTCATCGAGTCTGTTATTCCTCGTTCGATTCCTACGTCCTGTGGTTATCACCCATTCTTTTTTCATTACCCAAAACAGACCTGACATATTGTCCGGGGAGAGAACTGGGGCCACGGATCTGATACTATCCAGTGCCAGATTATTCCAGGCGCTGTCCGGCTTCATCAGCAGTTTGATGATCCATTTGACTTGCAGGGCTTTCGTTTCTGTTCCGGGGTCAATAATTCCTAGGCCTCCGTTTTGTGGCCTTCTTGTAACATAGTGCCAGGCAATCTTAGATATGCCCTTGTCCTTGTTGGGGTCTCCTGTCCATAGATAAAGCCTAGCTCTTCGGTTCAGCTCCTTAACCGAGCTGCCCGGGACTGTCCAAATGGAGGCTATGTACCACATCATTGAAAAGACCGATGTATTGAGGACTGGCGCTCGACCAATAAGGGACGTGAAGGCATTGCCCCACCTTCCGATTTTATTGATCTGTTTGGCCAGCATGGATGGGCCCATTTGGGGAGCCATTCCTTCCTTTGTCATTAGTATGCCCAAATAGCGGGTGGGTGTGTCCGACGTTTGCCATGTCATAGCCGCCTCGTCGCCTTGGAGTGAAAGGGGCTCTTCCTCGGATAGCCACCAGCCAATTGTTTTTCCCCAATTGATCTTCATTTCTGAGGCTAGTCTGAACGCTTCCATTGCTTTAGCTAGTGTCCTGAATGAGGAGTCAGACGCTCTGATTAGGACCGTTAGATCGTCCGCGAACATGTTCTCTTCTTTTTTTCTATCTTTGTTTTTTCTATTTTCTTCTTTTTTTCTTCCCCTTTCTTTCTTTCTAGGCTAGGCCGCCGCCTGGCCAGGCGGCCCCCGGCCGGGCAGGCCCGGGGGGGTCCGCCCGGGAAATCCAGGCGGCCCCAAAACCCAGCAGGGAATTTTTTTTTTTTTTGGTGAAGCCGGGGTTTTGCTGCGCTACCGTAGAGGACCCCGAATCTGCAATAAAAATGTGAACGCTGGGCTCTCTCTCTCTCTCTCTCTCTCTCTCTCTCTCTCTCTCTCTCTCTCTCTCTCTCAACGGACGATCCATCATCTGTTGAGAGAGAGAGAGAGAGCATCTGCTGAGTGAGAGAGAGAGAGAGAGAGAGAGAGAGAGAGAGAGAGAGAGAGAGAGAGAGAGAGAGAGAGGTTGAGCAACGCACCGGCCAACAGGTAAGTCTCTAACCTAAGTCTCTAACCTCGCGGCTGGCCTCACGCTACTTCCATCGATAGGATGAGCAAAATTGAATGAATCTTCCACTAGAACATCAAAATATCCACTACTACACGTGTGTGCGTGTGTGTGTGTGTGTTGTCATATTCGCTATACACTAAAAAAAAGCATGACTGTGTGTGTGTGTGAGAGAGAGAGAGAGAGCACTTCCATCGATAGGATGAGCAAAATCGAACGAATCTACCGCTAGAACATTGAAATATACACTACTACACGCGCACGCGCGCGCGCGCGCGTGTGTGTGTGTGTGTGTGTGTGTGTGTGTGTGTGTGTGTGTGTGTGTGTGAGTGCGAGAGAGAAAGAGAGAGAGAGAGAGAGAGAGAGAGAGAGAGAGAGAGAGAGAGAGAGAGAGAGAGAGATTCCCAACTAGGCCCCTTACCTTCTCGATGGCGGAGAACCGCGATTGCGGGCATTGGCAGGCGACGGCGGGGTCACGCGTGATGGTGGGCGTTGGCAGGTGTTGGCGGGGTTCGTCGAAGTTGCGCGTTGAAGTCCGGCGGAGCGAGACAACTGTAGGGCAGGAACCAGGGGACCTCGGGGGATGCAATCAGACTCGCTTTCTTCTTCGCTTCCCATACATGGAAACAAATGCCAATCCACGCTGGCGCTGTGCGCCCACACAAAGCTCAGAGATACTAAAGTCGAGAACACAGTTTGGATACAAACTCGCTTCCTACTGGCTATGGCGCCTGAGCGCTTACACATCCTCTGTCCGACACTGTAATCACACAACCGTACGCACGCACTCGACTCTGGATCTCCCTGGATATCCCACGAACACAAACTCAGTACAAAACACACACACACACACACACACACACACACACACACACACACACACACACACACACTGAACTCTATCTCTAAGCTACAACGGCTATGGCCGCTCTACCACTGCCGGCTATGGACGAACTATCTCCCTTCAGCCCACTTCAACCTTGGGCTTCTACAGACCACCCTTGCACAAGACGCCTGGGCAGCGCTTCCGGCTCATGCAGGAATGAATGAATGGCTGGACGCTGCCTCTTGCTTTATACTTTTGTAAGTCGCTGGTCTGCCCTTTTCCACCGGGCCCATGGTGCACACAGTCCCTCATGGTACGTGTTGACTGTACAAAGTGAGACTGGGACTGAGTACCGCTGACTAAGCGAAGTTGGACTCACCACTTGCCCACTTGCCTCTGGTCTGCTGTGAGTAACGTGAGACAAACTCTAAAGGCCACTTTCGGACCTTCAGGAATTCTGTGGACTTGGCCTTTCGGGACTGTAGCAGCTACGACCTTGACCTTTCAGAATTGCCACAGCTACGGCCTCTACACAACTATAACCCCTAGTCGACAGACCTACAGAACGAACCCCTATAGCTACACAGACTTACGACAGGCAACAGTCAACTACCAAAACACAGGTCACGGGTTCAAACACACAGGGGTCGACTCAATACTGTACACGGGTGTGGTAAGGTCTAGGGATCGAACCCTGGGATCTGCATCTACTACTGCTAAGGTGAAAAACGTTTCACTCCCGCCGGCCTAAATTCGAGGTCCTCCAAGAATACTTCAGTGCAAGGTAGGACTTTGACCTGTCTTATCTTTCTCGTAGGCTCGGACTATATCGGGAGCGGTCTCTAGAAGCTCTGTTCGGGTAAACCAGCGGTCGTCTTCCGCCTCTTGATAGGCAAATCGAACCTTGTACTGTTTCTGTGGATGACCTCTACCTCCTGTTCTGAACACATCTTCACCTACAAGGCTGTCAATGTCGTACCTTCCATCCATGTCCAGAGGGATCATGGGCCTCCGTGATGGAAACTGTCAACTTGTGGTACAAGACAACAACTTCGACGCATGAAAGACTGGTAGGTGTGGAGGTGTGCTGGAATCTCTATGGTGTAGGACGGTCCATCCTCTCCGCCCTTGACTTCCAAGACAGGCCACGGTCCTCTATACGCAGGTAACAGTTTCTGCGATATGTTTTCCTCAGGAGCAAACTCTTTTGACTTAACCCAGACTAAGTCGCCTACTTGGAACTGCGATGAGCGACGATGCTTATTGGCTTGCTCTATCATTCTATGATGGGCCTTCCTGAGGTTCTCTACTACGGTAGCAATCTCTTTTTCATGTTGTATCGCGAACTCCCTAGTTCCGGGCGGTAGCCTCTGAATCTGATCCCGGTTGAGTCCCTCAAACGGTCTACGCGGTCTAAAGGACTTACGCAATTCATTGGGAGTGCGACAAGTGGCTAAGTGCACGTTGTTATTATAGGCATTGGCTACCTTTGGGAGCATCTCATCCCAATTAACTCGGTCTGGTCTAATGTACATTCAGAACCTGCTGCAGGACTTTGTTCATCTGCTCAGTCTGACCGTTGGTCTCTGGGTGATGGCCAGATGACATCATCAACTTAGAGTTATACACTCATTAGTTCCTGCCAGTTCTGACTAGTGAACCGGGTATCTCTGTCGCTAACTATAGACAGCGGTAGCCCATGGTCACTGACGCAATAATCGAAGAACTTTTGTATCACTAAATCTGTACGTGTCTCAGAAGGCAAAGGAACAAATAATGCATACTTACTAAATCTATCAACTATCACCATGACTTGGCTCTTGCCATGCCTACTCCTGACCCCAACATCCATGAAATCAATGGATACAGAGTCTCCGGTCGCATCGGGAATAGGCAAGGGCCTGAGAAGACCAAGAGGGGCTCAAGTAGTGGTCTTATTTCGCTGGCACACCTTACAACTGCGTACATACTCTATGCAGTCAGCCTTCATGCCAGGCCAAGTATACGCGCGCATGAGGTTGGCTAATGTCTTTTGCCACCCAAAATGTCCCTCTGTATCATGGCATTCCCCCAAGATCAGACTTCGGATTTGTTCACTGTTGGGAACGCACAATCGATCCGCTACATTAGTCTTCTCGAATAACAGCCCATCTGTAGTACGGTAGTCTGGCTCAGAATCTAGAGACTCTTTAACTCTCTTGAAGGGATCACTATGAATAGGGTCATGTGCATAGGCTTCTTTAACTTTCTGCTGCAGGTCTCGCCCTACATCCAGATAGTGAACTATCACTCCAAAGTAATCAGCTCTCCGCAACTACATTATACTTCCCTTTGACTGGCTTGAGTTCGAAGTCAAATTGGTCTATTTTTGCGGCCCACCTAGTCAGCTTAGGTGTCATCTTGGCCTGCGTCTTCAACCACCTCAACGTCTTGTGGTCTGAATACATTTTGAAGAGTCTCCCAAGCAAGTAGTGCTTCCAGTGGTCTAGTGCTTGCCTGAGAGCGTAGAGTTCCCTCTCATAGGTAGATGTCGCTACCTTCTCTGAAGGCATTGGCAGACATGAACTCTACAGGTCTATACCCATTGCCACCATCTTGTTGTAGAACAACACCTATACCGTACTGACTTGCGTCAGTGGTGACAACAAAAGGTAATGATGGGTCGGCTACCTTGAGAACTGGATGCTCTATCAAGGCCCGCTTCAACTTCTTTAGGGCCGACGCACAATCTCTATCCCATTTCCAGATTGCTTCTTTCTTTAGCAACCTGCGAAGGGGAGCAGCGATGGTAAAAAAAATCCTGACGAACTTTCTGTAGTAATTGGCCAATCCTAAGAACGACCGTAACTCTGTCAATGTGCGGGGAGTCGGCCAGTCTCTAATCGCTGCTATTTTATTGTCCTTAGGTTTTATGCCATCACCATCTAAAATGTGGCCCAAGTACAGGACTTGCATCTTGGCCCACTCACACTTCTTCGCGTTGATCCTGAAGTTAGCTTCTCTCAGCTTCTCCAAGACCTGCCTCAGATGGCCCTCATGCTCCTGGAGGGTCTTACTAAAGACTAGGATATCATCTAGGTACACTACCACGAATCGATCTAACCATGGCCTAAGCAGATCATTCATACGACGCTGTAATGTAGTTGGCGCATTGGTTAGTCCAAAGGGCATCACTATAAACTCATAGTGCCCATATCTAGTCCTGAACGCCGTCTTGTGCTGATCATTAGGATGGACCTCTGTATGATGATAGTCTGACTTCAAGTCTATCTTAGAGAAATATTTGCAGCCCTGCACCCGATCTAACAAATCATCTATACGGGGCAGTGGTTTTGCATTCTTCACTGTGATGGCGTTAAGACCCCTATAGTCAATACATATTCTTAACGGGGCAGTGGTTCTGCATTCTTCACTGTGATGGCGTTAAGACCCCTATAGCCAATACACATTCTTAACTTTCCCTCCTTCTTGGGGACAAACAGAACAGGCTCTCCAAAAGGAGACGAACTGGGCTTAATCCAACCCTTTTCGAAAAGCTCGTCTAACTGCTTGCGCAACTCCTTTAACTCCCTTGGGGACATTTTGTAGATAGCTCCCTTAGGAGTTCTACTACCAGGCTCTATCTCAATACGATGCTGGATGGGCCGCTGCACTACTCATGTAGGCGGCTTAGCTAAGTTTGTATACTCTTCCAGCAACTTGGCAATAACTGGGTCAATGGTTTCTCTTCCTTAGGCTCAATGACAGGCCTAACATAGGCTACGAAAACCTGTTCTTCTAGTTGCTCCTTTCTCACTAGTCGCGCGAACGCGGGAGCACTGAGGCAGCAATATGCTAAGGTGTTGTCTACCCCTGACACATGAAACAGGCGGGCAGTCTTAACTTCGCCTGATGGGCTAGGGAGTCTAGACTCGTGCTCTCTCAAGTGTAGTGTGGCACCTGCTACCTCTCCCCATTCCATTCCTAGGACCATGTCAAATGGGAGGCTATCTTCTACGAGGAGAGTCAGGGAATGGAGAACTGTCTCTACCTTCCCATCCTTCTCTAGGCGATTGTACGTCTGGACTCCCTCTACATATTCCTCGACTCGGATAGTGCGATTGTCTGCGAGGGTGCTGACTATAGGGTCTTCTAGCTTCTGGACCTTTAGATTCAGCTTTAACTTTTGCAGCGCTTTCATACTAATATAGTTGCGAGTTGCCCCACTATCTATAAGGGCCCCTACTCTGCCACTAAAAACTTCTACATCTACTAAGACTAGTTGTCCTTTACTATCCTTCTTCATCTTGGCCCAGGCAGGCATCCTCTCCTTCAATTCTTATGCCACGCCTGTGAGGGAAGTGCCTAGAGAGACCCTAACACAAGCAGTCTCTTGACAACTTTCTAGGCACTGGCCAGCAACCTTTGCAATAGACACATGTGGGTTGGGAGTTTCTCTGTGGTGCGCGCACTCTTCTCCATATGGTCTAGGGGTAAGGGCAGTTGCGACCCCTACCAGCGGTTGCCTTTTGCTGCATGTGCAACATACCGGGCCTCTCTATATTTGGCGCAGTATTTAATCACGTGCCCTGGATCACCGCAAGAAATGCATTGATCCTGGTCTATCCTCTTCTGATCTAGGCCCAGATCTTCCCAGGATCTGCCTTGTGGCCAGCCAGGGTGCCATCCACCCCTCCTGGGAGGTGATCGACTGGAACGCGGACGATTTGGCGGGGGACCTTGACCCCTACCTCCCTCTTGGCGGTTTCCTCTGCCGCCAACCCCCTGAGCGCCCTGTCCTCGACCACCAGAGGCCCGCCCCCCTTGGCCCCGGCCTCCTCCTCTTCCTTGCGGCCTCCCTCCAACCGCGACAGCAGCATAAGTCCTCCCCTGGCTCACACTACTGTCATCCTCTTTGAGGCCCCACTCTATCTGACTATAAGGGACCTCCTCCATACCACCCTCATCCCATGTAAGGATCAGGTGATCCTTGCCCTTAACCTGACCCGAGATGGTATGGCCCTTCCACTTCTTCCCCTTATCAAGGTCCTTATGCCAAAAAGTGGAAACTGGCATGGACTGAACTTCGAAAGCTACCACCTCCCTACTCTAGGTATCATAGGTCATGGAAGACTCCCTACTCTTTTCAAAAATGTGCCCGAGCAAAGGTTCGGGCATGGCACGATAGAATAGGTTGACCAATTGGGTCTCAGTGACCCCATGGTCAGGGACGTCGATCAATTCATCCATGACGCTCTTGAGTACTCTAGCACTCCTCCATTGGCAGGAATGGATGGTCTGCAGTTTGTCAAGCTCTAACACTTCGCGTGACATCTGTGAACCTCTCGTGTAGTAACTTAAAGAAGTCACTCAGGGGGGTGATCAGGGAGTATGCGACCATATCGTTAGCAGTGCGGGCGAGTGACCTGGCGAAGCTAGCTGCTTCGCATCTAAGGGCATGGAAGGCGATGAGGACATGCTCCTCAGAGGCTATCTTTTGGAGGTGAACATAAGAGTTCACGTTCGCCTGCCAGTTATCAAAGTTCTCCTCCTTCTTCCCATTGTAGGGGTCAGGAAACTTCACCTTAACGGGCTCTCTACGGGGACGGACTTCCTCTTCCCTTGGAGCAGCAAGTTTGGCGCCTTCTATGGCGCCTGTACAGAATCGCTTTGTGTTCTCTAACCTCGCCTTCATTTTTTAGCCCACGTGCATCATCATCTCGCGGGCGAATTCTCTAAACCCAAATCGTATTGATCGCAGACCTATATCCTGACTTATTGCGAATTGGAACTGCTCTTCCTGAGCCTGTGCCAAGAGTTCTATATTCCTCGTCATAATCTCCATCTTCCCCTGCCAATCCGCCTACGCCTCCATCTACACCCGCTGCTGTTTCACCCCCTCCAACTCTTTCGCTGCCTTACTTGCCGCCTCTATCCTTTGCTTCTTTTCCCTGGTCAAACACAACTTCCATTCTAACTTCTTCTCCTCTTCTATCGTCTGACGTTTGAGGGGGTCTTCTTCGAATTCCAGCTCCTTTATGACCACCTCCTGTTCTACCCTAGAGACATATAACATCGCCGCCTCCTCTTCTCCCAGGGACAAATTAGAGACCCACTCTGAAATCTTCTTCTCCATCCATGGGTCCTCCTTCTTCGTGTCACTGGTCTCTCCTCTCTCTCTCTTGTGACCGTTCTGATCAAGGGAACTTCTTCCTCTACTTCAACTTCCTCTTCTTCTACTGCCCTGAACTTCTCCTCCTCTTCTTTTTTCAACTTCTCCATCTCCTCCTTCAGTTTCTTCTTTTTCTTCGCCTGTTCCTCCATCAAGCCCAACTTCTTGGCCTGCTTGATCAACTTTTTCTTAGCCTTTTTTTTTTCTTTCTTTTAGAACGTCAACGGCTTGCTCTTCTTGAGCC
This sequence comes from Chara braunii, assembly GCA_003427395.1. Taxonomy (NCBI): domain Eukaryota; kingdom Viridiplantae; phylum Streptophyta; class Charophyceae; order Charales; family Characeae; genus Chara; species Chara braunii. The sequence continues at coordinate 5,224,102 of BFEA01000025.1, read as the reverse complement.
TTAGTGTACGGGGTGGTGCTCTTACCACTACGTGCGTCCACCATGGTGAAAGATGTACAACCAAGTAACAATTCCACTCCTCACCACTTAGACTTCCACCCCTAACTGACTTAACTTACTGACCTATTGACTCTCTAAGGACCACAAGATCTTCCCCTTCGATCCAGCCAGGTTACCACGGCCGACGGAAGCTTTCGCCACCACTGTCTTTTACAATCCAGACCCAGAAGCCTTGCACATGCGGTCAATCCCACATGGCTTTCACTCCAGTTCAGGACCCTATCAACTAGGGTCTCATAGCCTAGACCTATTACTAAGTTGTCACTACAAGACTTCAGCACTGATCAGGAGCCATTTAAGGAGATCCCCCATAGCTCCTCATGAATTTTTTAACGTCGCAAACAGGACGACGTGATCAGCAAGTCCTCTCAAGACTTAGACAGCTTGTTGTGCAGCCCACAACTCGGATTTTGGGCCTACCATGCCACATTGAGCAGCCCACCGGTCCGTACTAGTCCTTGGGAGGGTTTGTCCTCCGGGTCAGTCAGTCGTCAGACACGACCTTTAGCCCTACTCAGCCAGTGTGGGTTTGGTCAACAAAGCTCTACGGCCTCATACATAGAGTTCCTATCACCTGGACAGAAGAGACTCAATGCAAAAAGAAGAGATAGACAGACTTAGCAAGTGCCACGGGGTGAGTGCACATCCATAGGGCGAGGGGATAGACTGAAGGCTTGGCGAGAATATACCAACTCCAGCTTGGGCAATTTCGTGGTCAACAGCTCCGGTCAACGCCTTGGTCAACGCCAATCAACCTCCCAGTCAACGCCTCAGTCAGCCTTGGTCAACTCCTCGGTCAACGCTTCAGTCAACCCCCGGTCAACACCGTAGTCGAAGCTTAACTCGGCTATGGTTGTCACCCCTTTTCTTTCTCACCAACCTCCAATATTCTCCTTCTCCCTCCTTCCTTCTCCCTCCTTCCTTCTTCCTCACTTTCTTCTTCCTTCACCCCGGCTATGTCTTTCTTTTTCCTCCTTCGTCTCTTCCTTCTTCTTCCCTGGCTATGGCTTCTCTCTCCTTCGTCTCTCCCTCCTCCTCTACTTCGTCTTCTTTCTCCTTGGTAACCGTATGTCTGAGCTTCGGCGGTTATGGCCTCCACCTCTTGTCTTAGACCGCACAACCAATCTTGTATCGCTCCTCTCTCTCTCTCTCTCTCTCTCTCTCTCTCTCTCTCTCTCTCTCTCTCTCTCTCTCGTTGTCTTTTGCAGGTGCACGTCACCTTCCTCCACTCGCTTTCTTCTTCACTTCCCATACATGTAAACAGATGTCAATCCACGCTGGCGCTGTGAGTCCACACAAAGCTCAGAGATATTAAAGTCGAGAACACAGTTTGGATACAAACTTGCTTCCAACTGGCTATGGCGCCTGAGCGCTCACACATCCTCTGTCCGACACTGTAATCACACAACCGTTTGCACGCACTTGACTCTGGATCTCCCTGGATATCCCACGCACACAAACTCAATACAAAACACACACACACACACACACACACACACACACACACACACACACACACACACACACACACACTGAACTCTATCTCTAAGCTACAGCGGCTATGGCCGCTCTACCACTACCAGCTATGGACGAACTATCTCCCTTCAGCCCACTTCAACCTCGGGCTTCTGCAGACCACCTCGCACAAGACGCCTGGGCAGCGCTTCCGGCTCAAGCAGGAATGAATGAATGGCTGGACGCTGCCTCTTGCTTTATACTTCTGTAAGTCGCTGGTCTGCCCTTTTCCACCAGGCCCATGGTCCACACAGTCCCTCATGGTACTTGCTGACTGTACAAAGTAAGACTGGGACTGAGTACCCTTGACTAAGCGAAGTTGGACTCACCACTTGCCCACTTGCCTCTGGTCTGCTGTGAGTAAAGTGAGACAAACTCGAAAGGCCACTTCCGGACCTTCCGGAAGTCTGTGGACTTGGCCTTTCCGGACTGTAGCAGCTACGACCTTGACCTTTCAGAATTGCCACAGCTACGGCCTCTACACAACTATAACCCCTAGTCGACAGACCTACAGATCGAACCCCTACAGCTGCACAGACCTACGACAGGCAACAGTCAACTACCAAAACACAGGTCACGGGTTCAAACACACAGGGGTCGACTTGATATTGTACACGGGTATGGTAAGGTCTAGGGATCGAGCCCTGGGATCTGCATCTGCTACTGCTAAGGTGAAAACCGTTTCAGGGGGTACAGCGTGAGCATGGGGGAGGGAACAGGGGCCCGTAGTTCCCGCCCTCACCGATTTGAAATCGCATCCATCTGGGCCGTCGATCTTTGAGATCGATGATCCAGATCGGGCCTGATTTCAAATCGGTGAAATCGGGCTTACCGGCCCCATTTTTTTCCCGTGGTTTAGATAGTCTAGAAGGGGGCAAGAAGGCACCCAGCGCCGGAAAAAAAAAAAAAAAAAAAAAAAAAAAAAAAAAAAAAAAAAA
>BFEA01000025.1:5176893-5191034 GCA_003427395.1 Chara braunii | reverse complement strand
TCCTCCAGACCCACTCCTCCGGGTCCAGGGGAAGATCTGGAATAGGATAATGAGGGTGGAACGCTCTCCAGTTTTTCGTTGAAGAGTAATACACCACACGAATCCTGTAAAGGTCCAGAAACGAGAAAAACTTTACCTGGTTATTTTGGGATGGGTGTAAGAAAAAATCCTTAGTCATTTTACAAATACTCACAATAGCCCCTTCTGAGTAATTGTGAACGATCTGACCCACCTCCCATTCTTCTAAGCCAGTTCCCACTACCCAATCTCCCTCTTTGAAGACGATGTCTTTTCTTAGTGTTTTAACCCAAGCTAAGGGGATGGAGAAGATGATCTGCTCTAAATTGTTAGCCAGTTGGTGGGCATACCTGAGCCTTCCTCTTAATTGTTTCACTGTTAACCAGTTCCTGTTTTTTGTGTCTCATATATCCTTGATCCTTAACACTCCTCTTTTAACCCAAAGGGACCATGGAGGGTCGGAACTTTTGAAAACTACACGATTCTGATCCGTAATCCATTTGTTGCCAAAGAGGTTAGGACCTCCTCATATCGGGAAGGGAAAGGTCTATGGAGTAGAGGTAAACAGCGTCATGTTTTTAATAAAGATACCCATAAATTATCTAACAATAAATCTCTTATAGTTGCTCCCCTCAAACCTTCTTCTCTTGACTGTGCCTTTGCCCTAGGAATGCTCCAAAATAAAATTTCCACCCATGTGAGAGGGTGAACATCCTCTGTGGTTTGTGGCGCCAATCTACGAATTTGTTCCAAAGCCATAGGTTGTCAGGGCTTATAATGAGAAAAGATCAGTTCTTTTAACCATTGGAGTGCTAGCGATTGACATTGCAGAGATGGATCAAGAAGTCATAATCCACCTCTGAGTTTGGGCTGGATAAGGGAAATTCATGCCACTCTAGGGATAACATTTTCTAACTCGTAATTGCCTCTCCATAAAAATATCACCACTTATTTTTGTAGTCTCTTTGTACTTGACTTAGTAATCGCCCATAAGGCAGATTTGTACCATATGGATGCTAAGACCATATTGTTAATAATCAACGCTCTTCCAAGTAAAGAGGTTTGTTGGTTTTTCCATTGATTCATTTTCTCAATCGCCGGACGAGAAATCTAATCGTCATTCAATATTGGTTTGTCTAGTGCCGTAAGAGAGACCCCCAATAACCTCACCGGAGCTTCTAATAGAAGCCACTTTACTCTCGGATATTCTGGGGGACGCACTCCGTTTGAATGAATCCACCATCCCTGTGTCTTATTTCCCCAATTAATCATCATATCCGACACATCCGAGAAACGGTCCATTAACGCCTTAATCTCCTCCATATTGGAGGTTGTGACCTCCATGAGTATAGTAAGATCATCCGCAAATATAGAAGCAATTGGAATTGCATCGTCAGGAATCCCTGAGATCTGAAGCCGTTTAAGATTATGATTGACCCTAAGATTTGCTCCCAATGCTTCCATGATTATTACAAACAAGAATGGGGCTAAAGGATCCCCTTGCCTTACCGATCGTTAAAGGCGAAACGGAGGTGAGAGGAGACCATTTACCTGAATCCCTGCAGAAGCATTTGTATGCAAAATCCTTATCCATTTCCTCAAATTCGGTCCAAAATTCATTTTATTAAGACATACATCCAAAAATCTCAAGTCTACATGATCATAGGCTTTTTCAAAGTCTATGAAAACTATTGCCGCATTTTGATTAGATTGGCAAGAGAGTTTGATCATCTCATTTATTAGGAGAATATTATCTTGAATATGTCTTCCCTTTATGAACCGAGTTTGAGAGGGATGAATAATGTATGTCATTATAGGAATGAGACGATTAGCTAAGGCCTTGGATAACATCTTATATACCACTGGTAGAAGAGTTATTGGCCTATAATTCCTAATATTTGTCTTATCTCCTTTCTTATACAGAAGTGTGAGGATACTTTTACCCACTAATTCCCCCATCAAACCTGATTCTTGGACTGAATCAAAATATTCCATCAGGTCTGTAGAGAATGTTGTCCACATGGTTTTCCAAAATTCTTTAGGGAGACCATCTATCCCAGGAGTTTTGTCCTCGTCCATTTGTAGCAAAGTTGTCCAAATTTCTTCCTTTGTCAAGGGCTGCTCCAGTTGTTCCCGTTGCTCTTCTGTGAGAGTTTGGGTCAGAGGGACTAGAAATCGTTCTATGGCTTGATCGTCCTCCTGTTGTTTTGTAGGATCCTTTGAGGAAGTAAAAAGTCCTTTGTAAAAGTCGTAAGTTATTTTTAGGTTTCCTGCAGAGGAATCAGATAGTGAAGGATCCCCAGGTACTGGTGGATCAACCAAGGCATCTATGCATGTACGTCTAGACCTATTGCGTGTTAGTGCAAAAAAGGATGCATTCATTTATCCTTCAGTCAAAAACTTAGAAAGTTTACTTCTGACTATATGCCCTCGCCAACGATGTTGAGCAAAGGTTAAAAGTTGGTTCTTGAGATCCTGAATATCCATCATTTGAAGATCCTCATTAATATTTTATTGGTATTCGTATTTAAGGCTTTGTTCTTGAATGCACATTTCTTGCTGGTATCTTTTTTTAGCCTGAAGTTTAGAATATTTATTATATTTTTTTGCTAGGAAAGCTAAACCATTATTAAACCATGATATAAAGAAACTTTGTTGAGTTTTAGTTGAGTGTCAATACTCTCATACTTCCTCTATGTACTGCCTAAATTCTAGACATGCTAAAAGGGATGTGTTGAGTTTATAAAAGTTTTTTCCTCGATCGGGTTTTTTCTAAAATTTAAAAGCACCGCGCATATCTTATGATCTGCCCCTGGCCACGGACTCTGGGGAAAGATCGCTGCCCAGACTGATGCATGATCCATATCTTCTGACATCAAAATCAGGTCTATTCGAGATCTGGATTGATGTGGGGTGTCACTATTCTTTATACAGGTAAACAGTCTTTCTTGCGGAAAGATACGACGGTATGTGTCAAAAAGACCTTCCTCCTCATACAGATTGTGAATGATGTTCTCATCTTCTTCTATGTATGAAGGGCAAGGAGAGGGAATCCTCCACCGATCTAACCATCTATCCGGGGCTGCGTTGAAATCTCCGGCCATAATTATTGGAATTCCATTCGGAATTTTGGTCCTTATTGTTTGAAAGAAATTAGTCCTCTCATGAATCTCATTAGGACCATAGATGTTTAATTACACATATGATTTCCAATTCTAATTTAACCAACGCAGAAACCCATCTTCCCTGCACTTTATCCACTGCCCAATATACCAGCTCAACCCTTGAATCAGGAGGGACCCATATGGCTACTCCTCCTGAACCACTTCTCGGTGTCGGAGAGTATATTTTTAGAAAAGGCCATACAATGTTATGTGCACACGTATGAGCTGGGAAAGAAGTGAGATGGGTTTTCTGAATACAAATTAGATCTGGCCATGAACGACCCCCGACTCCTTTCAATTGCTTCATTATAGCTTTCTTTTTTTCGGAGTCTGCGGTAGCTAAATATACATTGAATTGTATTTTCTGTTTATTTATTTATGTCCCTTTTTCGTTTCTCCTTCTTTTTGGTTTCATAAGATTTTGCCATGCTCTGATTAGCTGTTGTGAACATTGTAGGTGGATAGCGAGTGAAGGGAGTGGTCGAGGATCGGCATGGCACTTGTTTCCTCTTGGTCTTGGTGTTTTTTGGCTTTGCTATTAACCAAGGCCGCCATCAATTGAGGTCATAGCTTCAACGTGTGATTGTTGGATCGATCATGCTTTGAAGTAGGTGTGTTGGTGGCATGTCGTTTGTGTTAAGGGCGTTTTTTTTGTGAATGAGAAACAATGAACAAGGGAACAGGTTGTAGATGTTAGTGCTGGTGATGACGTTTGAGTATCTTCGAGCTGGTGATGAGGTCGAAGTGTGCCTCCCCCACACCTCCTCCCCCCCCTTGTTAGAGGATCCTATGTAGTTGTCGTACAAATGATCATGCTAGTTTTCGTCATGCTTGTGATGATGTTCAAGTGTGTGAGAGAGAGTCCCAAAGACATCACGGTCTTGCTCCAAACACAACGCACCCTAATTTGCACTGTATCGGGCAGGAAACATACCTTGTATAGATTCATTTTCAAGGTGCGTTATGTTCGGAGGGGATGGGGCAAGGGGTGGAGTTTTAGAGGTTTGTTTGGTGTTGATGCTCTGGTAGATTTTTTTGGGGGGATTGGTGGTATTTAGGTTTTGTTTGGCTTGACAGCGCAATGGAGGGCAAAGCGGTAGCACGGCTGCGAGCGCTGCTGGCGCCAGCAAATGCCGTGTGTGCTGCTGCCGCGAGCACTGCGCTAGTGCCAAGCGAGGGCGGGCGCTGCGCTGGCACAGGGCAACTGACACATGCGCAAGTGCGAGCGCTGACTTGGCGCGAGCGCTGAGCTGCTGAGGACACTATTGAGTGAGAGGGTGTGAGACGGATATGGTGGTTGTCTTCCTACATTCCAACGCTTAGCGTACGCGTGGGGACCAGAGGTACTTGATCATGCCACGTCACAGGCTGACGTGGCAGACGATCTGCCTCGTGGGATTTCCACGAGTTCCGCATTGAAGCTCCATTGCCACAGTTGCGTTCTTGCACGTGGGATAGAGCCTTGGCGGTGTTGGCTACGTCGACACCGATGGAGTAGGGTGGAGTTAGCCCTTGGTTAACCAAAGTGCGAGGGTATCATACGATTGGAGTGTGTGGACGGAGATCATTAGGGAGCTATTTGTCAGCATCTTCTCAGCGCTGGCCATCTTTATCAACAGGGAGGTCACCATCTGGGATGCAGTTGTTCTTCATCAGGGAAGTCATCATCATGGGGGTTGTTCTTCATCAGGGAGGTCGTCTTTAAGGAAGCTGCTCTTCATCAGGAAGGTCATCATTAAGGGAGCTGCTCTTCTTCAGGTTGTTTCCTTGTTCTATTGTTTGTTTTGTCTCTTGCAGGTTATCATCATCTCAGTATTGGTGTTGAGCGGTTATTATCTTCATCAGCTTTTTTGTTCCTGCGATGCCATCAGCATCACTGGTCAATGGGTGTAATCATCATCGCCATCATCTTCATCATGTTGCCATGCCTCAATAGCACAATGGCGTTAAAAAAATAAAAAAATAAAAAAAAAATCTTAATTGCACAGTGTGTTGCTGTCATCATCGCGCTCTTCTAGGGCGTCGTAAATTTAACCATTATGCACGGCGCTTTTCGCCATCTTCACGCTGATCGTTGACATCATCAGGGTGCGGTGGGTCTTCCTCATCACTGCACTGCTTCTTCTCATTAACCTATTCGTTAGTCTCTTCATCCTAGGGCACATCTCGCCGTGATCATCACTTGTCATCTTCATCAAGTTTTCTTTCCTCTTTTCTAACTCTCCCTTCGTTAATTTATGATTTAGTTCTGGCGAGATGGTAAGACGGGGGAGAGTTTTCCTCTGCAGGGGCATCACAAGGCGGAAGGTGATTGCCCTATAGGGAGCAATGGCAGATTTTGAGGGTTGTACTAATCTGGGGTTGGGATTATATCCCAGTGGTGGCAGATTGGGGCAAGGTGGCAGATTGGGGTAAGGGTTTGATCAAGATATACTTTTGGGGGAACTGTATGTCTTGTAGGGAGAATGGGAGAAGTGGGTCTGGCCCTAGTTGGGGCTAATGAGGACTGCTCTTGATCAGGGCACTTTTGTTCAGCGGAGGCAACGAAGTGTCGGCGTGAAAAGTGGGAGGAAGGGGGGGGAAAAAAATAAATCATTCTCATCAGCTTCATCATCATCATCATCATCATCATCATCATCATTATCATTATCAACTTCTCAATTCTTATTTCCTTGTTTTTTTTTTCTATACTCGAGGTTGTGAAAATCATTCCCACAAGGTTGCTTACGTGGAGGGCAAGATGGATTGAGTGGGGAGAGCTCTTTTCTGCAGGGGAAACACAAGGTGGGAAGTGTTTGTCTATAGGGAATAAGGGCGGATAAGGGGGACTGTCCAAGTCTGGGGCTGGGAGAGATGGAAGGAGGAACATCATCTACTAGCGGTGGCAGAGTAGGACAGAGATAGCTTGAGGAAGGCTTTTGGGGGGAACAACCTTCTTCGAGCGGAGTTTGGTAGAGGGTGGTTTTCCTATTGCGCTGGGGTTGTGAGAAACCGCTCAACCACGAAGTGTTTCTGATTAGCGGAGGCAGCAAGGGAGAGGAGGGGTGGTAACAGGGGAAAAGAGGAGGGGTGGACATGGGAGGGTCAATCAATGTCAAGTATCACCATCATCATCAACATCATCATTATCAGATTGGTTGTCTGCTCAGGATCCCACTATTATCATATCCGAGTTCTTAGGTTACATTCTAAGTCTAGCTGATCTCCTAATTGAACTTTTATTGTGTTCTTGCCCAGGTTGAGTAGTAGAAACCATATCGACGCTGGTCGGTGCTGGGGCATCGCCCTGTAACTTTCATACGAGCTTGAGGCCTTGAATGGAGGTCTGGGGATTGTTGAGGGTGGAAGGCAATTACAATACTTGAGCAAAGACTACAATCTGGCCAACGAGGGTCGGCGCTGGGGTGGGTGGTGTTGCCCTGTAACCTAGCTAGATTGGGGTGTGAGATCGGGTAGAGGCTTGGTTGGTATACAGTATTGGCTCGGTAGAGACTGGCTGGTTGGTATGCATATCTGAGATTAGGGTTAGAGTAATATATGAGATCTGAGTAGATAAACATTCTGAATAGTCAGCATCAATCTCTGGCTTATTATCTCAATCATCCTGAAATGTTCCTGAATCATCCCAACTTTCATCAATCATCAATGTATTCCAATTATAAGGGACGTTGGGCCCGGTTCCCAGCACATGTTGCTCCCCAAGAATAGACTGGAGCAATTTTGAAGGGGAAAAAAAAAAAAAAAGTTCGGAGGGGACGACGGTAGCGTTGCGTTTAGGTAACCCCTATAGAGTTTTATGCACTGCGTCAAGTAAGGTATAAGCCTCTCACTCGGATGACTTTACCTTGTTCACATATATGTCCAGAGATGGCAATGTAGTGAAAGTTTTCGTCATGTTTCTCATTAGCTATCGCCAACATCTCAGGTGGACGGAGAGCGGAGGGAGCAGTCGAGATTCGGCGTGGCAGTTGTGAATGCTTGGTTCTGTTGTTTTTCGAGTTTGTTATTGACGAAGGTTGCCATCAACTTGAGGTCATAGCCTCGAGGTGTGTTTGTTGGATCGATCATACTTTGAAGTAGGTGTGTTGGTGGCATGTCACTTGTGATGAACAGGGGAACAGGTTGTAGATGTCTGTGCTAGTGATTATGCCAAGTACATTCGAGCTGGTGATGAGGTGTGGGGCCTCCACACCCCCTCCCCCCTCATGTTAGAGGATTGTATGTAGTTGTCATAGAAATGATCATGTTAGTTTTCCTCATGCTTGTGATAATGTTCAAGTGTGTGAGAAAGAGGTAATGTTCATTTCCCAAAGACATTACTAGTGACAATATGCAAGTGTGGGGAACAGGGCGCTCCGCTCCCCCTCCCCCACATGCCCTCCCCCACCCCATGTTGAAGCGGTGCAGTGTCGAGCGCATCAGCCTCGCACCTCGCAAGGGCGGGACCCTCCCGGCCGCGTCACGCAGGCATTGGTATGATCCTCGTCACGATACGCATGGAGCTTTCCGCAAGCCGCTCCGGTCGAGTGTGTCAGTCATACCTCTCGCTAGCCCCTACGACAGGATAGGGTCAACGCGAGGCACGACTTACCTCCACCTTACGGGAGTTGTCACCTCCCTTCGGTGGGCGTATCCCCGCCGAGCTACCGGTCCACAGTACGAAAGCTAATCAGTTGCAATCGCAGAGGTGGACCAGCCGAGGGCGTTTTTTGTTAGTTGTAGCATAGGGGGTACGCACAGTTTTACGCCTCTATCGGACCCGTTCGCGAACCGACGGACTAGGGGGTTGAAGTCTCATACGCGACTCGTCGTCGGTCGACTAGGATGCATCCCACTTACCACGCGTTACACCACAACACTCACACATACAGAACGACACGGAACAAACACGCGACAACACTCTTAGTCCCTTTTGTATCCACAACACAACTCTTAATAATATAAAAATAAAAACACACCCACACATATACACGAAACGACACACAACAAAACAACACAAACAATCCTAGTCCCTTCAGCAATCATCTCATAACCTTCCGACGTGGAAATCAGATAGGCGGCGCTTGCGAGGCTTAGTATAAAACCGCGCGGGTGCAGGACCTTCTCATATCGACTAGCAATGCATGAATACGCAAGCAGTCGCAAGGATGACGTACTATATAGTGTCCATAATCAACCGGTCCCTCGTGGATCCGAGTGCCGCTTATGCCACTCAAGTGTTAATCTCAAAATATCATGAGGGTCAAGCCCTTCACGATATCACGGTTGAAGGAACAGTCGTTCGGCCCCCGCGACACCTTCGACCCTTAGACCGAGTGTCTCGGTGGGCAGGGCAAATAGGCTCTGCGCGGGGGATGATCCCGTCTGCGAGGAGTCTAGGACTTGGGATGTCCTAGACAAGGACCTCGAATCCAGGCACAGGACCAACGTCCGACTAAGAAACTTTTTAAGAAGCAAAACTGTAAAGAAAGGAAATCTCATTTTCTTTCTCAATCTCTACCCCAATTAAACCCTTAAGCGTTGACTCCTTAGGCCATGCGAACACCCAAACTTAGGTATGTACATATGTATGTATATGAGAATAAATATGTGACGATCACTTATCACAATCAATGTGGGACTCCTCTCAACCATATATATGTATGTGATCGCAGACAATCAAATTCAAAATCCGCACCACAAAACATACATGCAATCATATCAAAGAGTCAACAAAAGTCCACGCACTACACATGATCAACTTCAACCACTCTCTATACTTATACCCCTTGCTTTAGCCATGCAATCCTCAACTTTTGTCCAACCTTCCAGAAATAAATACTGAACACGTTCGTTAAATGGTCATTCAATAAAAATTCGGGTGAAAACCTCAACAAAACAATAGAAACCACCAGGACTGAAGCTGTTTAGGTTGAGTATTGAGAATGAATTTGAGTTGAGTCGTAGACCGACGAATCGGCAACCGACCTGTTATTTGTGATAAAAGATGATGATCTTTGTAGGATCAGATTGAATCTAACCCAAATTCTAAATCAATCAAGCAAGAGGATCCGTGACACAAGACAGGTCAATCCCTAAGCTAACTCTATAAGTCTATGGAGAATAATCCCCGATATCACGGTTTTTGTCAAAATCATTCTACTTAACTAAGCCTAAGCCTACCTCTAAGCAAGCGCCCAAGAAAAGGTAGATTTTTGGCAAAATCTCCTCTATACAGAGTGAATCGCTAGAATCGCTCTCTGTTAAAATATAACCTATCTCATTTAAACTAGGAAAACTTCGGCAGCGCTTCCCGTAGGAAAAATGTTTTTTTCCAGAATTTATACTAAGCTCGAATATAAAAATTGAAATATTATCTAATTATTGGAAAGTCAAATTTTGTTTAACTCTCTGAATTAGTAAAAATTTGGGCAGCGCTCCCTTTAGAAACGGAGACTTCTCAAATTTATACTAAGTCAGATGCAAACTCAAAACAAAACTCGAGTTTAACTTAAGACATAGTCAGATGTGAACTCAAAAAAAAACTCGAGTTTAACTTAAGACAAAATTTAACTAACTCCTTAGATCTGTAAAAATTTGGGCAGCGGTCCCTTTAGAAAAGGAAACTTCACAGATTCATACAAAGTTAAGTTCAGAACCTAAAATAACTTTGACTTCTCAAGATTCAATTTTGTCTAACTTCTGGAATTAGTAAAAATTTGGGCAACATTCCCTTTAGAAAAGAAGTCTTTCCAAATTTTTACTAAGCTATATGTAAAATTTAGACAAACTGAACTTTTGAAAAGTCAAAATTTGACTAAGGGATGTAGTGGTTACGAGACTTCGTTCGTGAGGCTGAAGGTGCCGGTTCGAGGCCGTGCGTGCACGGCGGGGCCTGATGCCCTAAAATACACGTTGTTCAGTAACTACTGTGAAGACGCCTGTGGAAGCCGCGGGCAGTTGGCCCGCCTTAGAGTGACCAGGTTAAGTAGCGGTGGTGGGGCTGTGTGTTGTCCGAGCGGAGTGTGTTGATTGTCGTGTCCATGGTGTGGTGTTGTGTGTGTGTGGTGTGAGTTCAAGGATGCTACAGCCCTGGAGGTGGGTTGTATATCACGACCGGAATGAATCCAGTTTTTATAACACCTCCAAGGGTTGTAGTGGTTACGAGACTTCGTTCGTGAGGCTGAGGGTGCCGGTTCGAGGCCGTGCGTGCACGGCGGGGCCTGATGTTCTAAAATACACGTTACTCAGTAACTGCTAACTAACTCCTTGGATTTACATAAATTTCGGCAGCGCTCCCCATAGAGAAAGTAGCTTACCAAGATTTATACGAAGCCAAGTATAAAAAATGATCCCAGAAAATGCGATAATTGACCTTAGTAAAATAAAATTAGCTTAGAAAATGCGAAAATTGAACTAACTCCTATCGCTCTAGCACGTGGCGAGCACCTAAAGCAACTACTTGTCCAAACTGAAACTCAGACTAAGTAGTGATCTCACTCAGCCACATCCAAGGTCAAACCACAAAGGTAAGTACTCTCACTAACCCAAAGTCAACCTTGTAAACCAATAGTTCATAGTATTTCAATGATTTTTTATTTTATACCCAGCTTAAATAAGACATAAAGCTAGACCACCCAAACTTATGGAACATGTCTACCTCAGCCATTGAGTATACACAAACAAAGGGCACAACAACTTTCTCTTCTTTGGGCATATGACTAGACCATTCAGCTTAGAAACAATGTCTAGTCGCCCTGACATGTTTAATGTTCAAAGTTTAATCATTTCTGACTTTGTTTTCAAAAGAAATAAAAATATGGGCAGGGCACTGAGCCATTCAGCTTAGAAACAATGCTCAATTTGCCCAGATTACTTCCAGTGCAACAGGATGATGACAATAGTGCGTGGAGAAATAACATGGCAACGAAAGCATTGGTTTTGGACAGAAAACGGTCTCCAGCTTGTCCGATCGCAACAAATGGATCACAAACTCCCTACTCACAACAAGATGCAAGCACAAATGAAGGATGATAAAACATAGAGACGGAGCAGTAACGATACTCGGGGCACACCTTCATTCAAGACGACACTCACAAAGGTTTTTCAGATGAGAAGGGACGGCACGAACCTTGGCGTGACGCTGCAGCAACTGAATTTTGCAGAAATGGTTCTCAAATGTGAAGTCGAGCAGACAGCAAAGACCAGTAGAGCGACAGACCAAATACAAAAATTAACATGTATAAAGCAGGATATCACTTCATCTGTCCGGAACCGCGACACAGTCATGAGTTTTTCGATCTTCAAGCTGGACCGCGCTGCATCTGCTTCTGATAAGGTCGTTGCATTATTTCGAGTTGGCATGCCTTCTGTCCAGCACACGTGGTTAACCAAGGGTGTTATTTTCGACGAATTTTGCACCGAATTGCACTAAAATTATCATATTGTGCTGATTTTTTGCTTTTTTTCTTGTTTTTCTTTTTGTGTGATACATATGTGCTTTAGGGTACGTCATGTGTGCAGTTTTGACATGTTTGGATCAATAATGAAAAAGTTGGTATTTTGTTGACTTCGTTGGACGCTTCATTTTGACTCGGACAGTGTCTTTGTGTTAGGGTTTCATAGTATTTTTTAATTTTTTTTTTCGTTTTTTTTTGCCTGTTTCCTTTTTTTATGTTTGCACTATGGTCTCATATCGTTTGTTTTTAAAAATTTCGATGAAATTTGCACCGCAATTGCCAACGAAAACGACAAATATTTGGGCCCCCGTTAACCGTCTCTCTTGTCCAGAGGAGTGGGTCAAATAACATAACGATAACAGATGACGATTTCGACTTGGAGTTCATTGCGCCAATCCGTGAGAGGGGCAGAGACGGGGAGAGGGATAGAGAAAGTTTGTGTGCCAGACCTTGAACAGTGGGCGGGGGAGGGGAGGGCGAGACACTGGTGTGAATCAGAAGCTTCACAACGAAATATGCCAGCAAGAGTTGCATGAGGTCACTGTCATTGCATGTTGTGGAGAGAGAGAGAGAGAGAGAGAGAGAGAGAGACGTACAAACGGAGATAATGACTGTGAAGTACGATACTCAAACAATGATTGTACAGCATATGCTGTGTTATTTATAATACAATATTGTACAATCCGTTGTGTACAAATCATTGTCTTATTTAAGAGTGGGCGACTATGTAATGTGTTAACACCATGATATATAAAGACCTCACAGTTTGCACATGGAAATAGTTCGTCAAAGAAAAGATAAGGATCATTACAACAACTTCGCCGCAGTGACCGTAAAGAGAACTACGCACACCAAAAACATGAAAAGATCTGGTTGACAAACATCACCCACAGCCTGCAAATCTTATTGGTTGTCGTCGGTGCAAGGTTGGTTACTGCGCGTCACTCTCTCTCTTGGACTGATACGTTGGAGAAATTGTGTCACGCAGTCGTGAACCCTGCTTGTAGCAGGGCAGTGAACCATATTCTTCAGGCTCTGGCATGCGTTTCTCCGTAGAATGAATTGCCGCAAGTCCGAAGAGGAAAGAAGAAAGGTTGGCTACTGCGTGTCACTCTCTCTCTCTCTGGACTGACATGTTTGTGAAATTGTGTCACGCAGTAGTGAACCTTGCTTGTAGCAGGGCAGCGAACCATATTCTTGAGGCTTCCGCATGCGTCCATCCGTAGAATAAATTATCGCAAGCCAGAAGAGAAAAAAAGAAACGTTGGCTACTGCGTGCCACTTCATAAATTTGGTTCATTTCCACCAAAAGCAAACCGCACATGCCACATTTTTTCCTTCTTCTTCCTGTCTCTCGCCTCTATCTCTCTTGCTCCCCCCCCCCCCCCCCCCCCCCCTTCGACCATCGTCAACAAAACATTCTCTCTCGCATTCAGTATCTATTGCATCTCAGGAGTACACGAAGACTCAAAGATCGACAAATGTAAAAGAGCATAGTGTATCGTGCAGTAGGAGAAAACACAAGCAGTTATCGGGTAGCTGAAAATTCAGGAATGAAAATTCTGAAGTGAGAGTTTGGGGCAGTCTGAAAATCCTGAATAGTTCTGAAGTGGTAAAAGGTCCGAAGACCCTGAAAACCACCTGTTCAGGCAGGCTGCATCCTGAAGTGTTGAAGGGTGTTCTGAAGTGGTCAAGTGAGAGTTTTTGGCAGTCTGAAAATCCTGAATGGTCTTGAAGTGGTGAAAGGTCCGAAGACCATGAAAACCACCCTTCACCACTCGAGGATGCAGTCTGCCTAAACATGTGGTTTTCAGGGTCTTCGGAACTTTAACCACTTCAGGACCATTCAGGATTTTCAGACCTGAATCGTCATGAAGTGGTGAAAGGTCCGAAGACCCCGAAAACCACTTGTTTCGGCAGGCTGCATCCTGAAGTGGTGAAAGGTGTCTTGAAGTGGTGATGAAAAATACGACTGTAGTGTTGTTAACTTTCTCTTGGACAAAAAAGTGGAGAAGTTGACCAAGGTTCTGTAATTTATGTACTGCGTTGTTGCCTCCCTCTGATGGCAAGGTCACGATCTCTAAGGACAAGGTCGGGTTTCTATCATACCTCCCCACAAGTACAACAACCTTACGTGCCTTGACCTGCCATAATGACAACGGACCAGTCGGATCCTCGTATTGCCATAATGATGTGCATTGTTTTGTCACACTCTCATCAGCCACAAACACACACAGACACTCAGATGAGAAGAAACCACACAAATGTACGACACGAACAACAATTTCGATTTTTTTCCCCAACAAGAAGTGCAATGTTCAATAATTGGTCAATAAATTTCCAACAACTTTTCAACACTATATTCTGTTTACGACATCTGTGATCAACGTTGAATTCCTTCACTTCTGGTGGACCACATGACACCCCCCCCGCCAAACAGTTTATTAACACAGTTCCAACGGTTTATAAATGGGGCCCACATGTGATAATCCTGTCATAAAATTTGCCACAATTTTTGTGT